>JZLH01S0098184.1:59407-72933 GCA_001188425.1 Eucidaris tribuloides
TTAAGGTATTGGCTAAACCGGGAGAAGAGACGCTCGATCAAAATATTTAATCACAGTTTAAAAAATCTGACCAGAGACATGATTCCCACATGCTAAACCAGTTCCCCCTTGATGAGGCCTAAAAAACAAGATGAGCCGCTGAAAAAACAAAATTTATTCAAAATGATGATTTAGTGCTTATAAAAAAAAGTGAATCGTAAGTTGAACCGGATTCACTGCGCCATTTCCTCGCCATAAACTTCTGTTCGGTGTACCGTAGGCTGTTATTAAAACTCGCCCCGAGTTTTAATATGTTATCATGCATAACTTCGCATTGGCAGTGAACTTCGCAAATTGTGTATTCTAGCGGTGTTATTTGCCATCTGAAACACTACTAATGTACCTTCAGATATCAAGAGTTTGACCAGTTTTTTTCATTTGAAGCTACCACAATGTTAGCCTATCACTTTAAAGACATCTGTAAACAGTGTAAAAATATTTTGTGGAAGCCCCCCATTAAACAAAAAAGTCAAAGCGTTGCCTATCTGACATATTCCTGACAGTGTTGAATGGCAGCAATAAATACCGTGCTAACACAAAACTTCCAGAACAGTGATGGCTGTCACTCTGTGAAATGTATTACAGATATAAAATCGGCACATAAATCGATTGTCAACTGACGAAAGTTCTGCAACAAGGTAGTCTAACTGGGGGGAACTGAAAAATAGTCGCTCAATGATTTTTCACTGATTTGAATAAGGCACATACATGATCGTTTTGAACAGAATTTTATTTTTCAGAGCTTCACTTGTGAGACCTTTAACCAAAGACACGGTAGCATGGGGAATCATGCGGCTCAATTTTTTTTTTAACTGAAACAATGACATATGACACCTTAAATTGCCGGTCGGCACCGAGAAATGAACAAGCAAATCAAAAAGAAAAGCGAACAACCCCGTTTTTATTCGAATTGTCCTTTAGGTCAGGTTTCATTTTCATTTGGGGATTTTTTTTACTTATTGTATCATTAATATGTACATTACAAAACGACCAATACTTCTCTCTATTGAGAGCCTACAGCGGCAAATTTAAAGTCATTGTATAACAATGTTTCCAGTTAAAAAATGATGAGCTACCGTGATTCCCCATTGCTACAATACAGTGTCTTTGGAATATACGTCTACAAATGAAGCGCTTGAAAAAATTCAGTGTAAAAACAATAATTAAGTGCTTAAAAAAAAAAAAAAATGAAAACCCCCCCATATTGAGAGAGACCATTCCAACTTTCTTACATAGACTGCTATGTCGCAAGAAGTCCTATGGGCTGATATGAAATAATAATCGTGCCCAATTGTATCTGCATCGAGGCACATATTGCACTAAGTGAAAGCACCAGCTTCAAACTTTTTGTGTTCCTAGGGTGGTTTATTTGTCCATTCAAACACTGTCAGATATGCAGATAGCAAGTTTGACAATTTTAATGGGTCTTCCACAGTGTTGATACAGCGTGGTATCAAAATAAAAAAGTAGAACACTCTTAGAAAAAAAATTATTAAAAATTGTTGTTCGTGATTTTGAGAATTATTTTTTTTGGATATTGAATATTTTACTTTGGAGAGAACCTACAGAAGCCAATATGTCTGATGAACTGTTGGAGTGAAAGTATTTCACGAGTCATGAAGTGACGCACAATTGCGTTTTTGTGCCCAGCAGTCGGCCAAATAAATGACATTTACGCTACGCAACAGAATTTGTGTTCTTAAAGCTCACAGACCGGTGCGCAGAAGCTGCTCAAATTGACGATGCACAAGGATTGAATCCTCAGCATGCTCAAAGAAGAGCTAATCCCAATCAAAAATTTTTTTTTTTTTGGTTTGGGACCAAAAAAGACAAAAATGAAGCAGCTCTGATTCAGCATATACCCCATAAAAAGAAGAGAATGTCAGTTCGCCAAAATGATGAGTGTAATTAAAAAAAAATGCATTTTCTTCTTTTTCCTTGGTTGGGGTTGGTGAATTGTACTGAAATTATTGCTTGTATTTTGTCTTTCTGGTCACAGAATTGAATATAAGCTCTTCTCTGAGCAATGCTCAGATTTAGAATGTAGCAAAAAATGAGCAATGATTTCAGATACAACCCAGCCCTACTCCCTATCAAAAACAAGAAAATCCATTTTCTTCAGTTCGCCGTTCATCCATGAAACATACATTTTCTCCATTGTTAGGGGTACTTCTGAATCAGTGCTTCATTTTGTCTTTTGCCACAAAATTGATAGTCTAACACGCCCCCGTGAAATCCTTTCTGGTATTTTATATTGCGCAATACGATGCGTGTTAATTTTAACTCGGTAGTATTTGCAGTGTGTCTAAAGCAAATGATAAATTCTCTACAAAGGATGTGATTCAAATTTGAGATTTCAACCAAATTTCGTATCTAAATACGCACTACAAAATACAAACTTCATACATTCAGTTTTTCTTCAAATTTCCACTCATCTCCTTTGGAAAAGATCTTCTTGCAAGATCTTAACTGATTTCGGTTTGGTTTGACGCACTTATATTCTACAGATTTACTGTTGAATAAAGTCATGCTAATAAGATGACGCAATGTCTGCCTCGAGCTATACGGCATCATAAATTTTCATTCTGAAATCAAAATAAAAACGGAAGTATTACAGCGACATCGTTAACGCTAAGCAAGATTGATAGACAGAGGGACAATCAGTCACTCCGACTGACGGAAAGACGACACCGAGACACAAATGACAACTGAGAAACAGACACAACGACAGACATATAGACAGAAACACAGTGCCAGAAAGTAACGAATCAGGTATAAATTTGCATAGCGATTATATTAATTAATTAATGGAGTGTCGTTATTTTGATTCGCATTGTCGGCGGACGTAACGACAGCCATACATACAGACGGACGGAAAAGTTAGGAGACTCTCAAAAGGGGATTGAAAAGGAACAAAATTGGAAAGGTTGTAAAATTATTAGTCAGGCAGACGGACAGACGAAAGGATGGACAGATAGTTAAAGACAGACACATATCTACAAATAGAAAGGGGCACAGAATTAAAATCTATCAGTGACATAGAAAAGACAAAAATGAGGAGGGTGGATGGATGTTTGAATAGAGTTGTGTGTCTTCGATGAGGAATTTGGGGACCTATGCATAAAAACAATACATTCATTCTTAAATTGGATTGATATTCATGAATTAACTTTACAATCACTTCGTGAAAGGTCCCGTACCCGGGATGGACCTGTATAATATTAAAATAGTTATCATTTGATTTGTCGTTGTATTTAGGTGACATCGTGTTTGCGTCACATATTTTTGAAAATGCACTGTATGTAAAGAAAACAAATCTCCTTAATAAACACAATAGACAACTGAAACAAACACTCTTAGAAAAAAAAAAGGTGCTGATTAGAACCTCTCCTTGTCCCGTATTCGAAACCTTTTAAGGTTATTCAAAGAAGCAGAAAAGGGTTCTAAATGATTCTTTAGAACCATTTTTGGTTCTATGGGGAACCATTTGGGGTTCTTTATACACCCTTTGGGGTTCTTGATGGTATAAAGAACCCTACACAAAAATAGAAGGGTTCTTTATACTATCAAGAACCCCTAGGGTTGTAAAAAGAACCCTAAAGGGTTTCTTGTAGAACCAAAAATGGTTCTCAAGAACCATTTAGAACCCTTTTCTGCTTCTATGAAGAACCTTAAAATGTTCCAAATACGGGACTAGGAGAGTTTCTAATCAACACCTTTTTTTTCTAAGAGTGAAGCAGGAACATTAACGCTATACAGCTTTCCGTTCGTATTGAAAAAAAGGCTATGTTCCAATATGTTTATAATTGCGTCGAGTTCATTTGTGTGTGACCGAACTGGAAGAGCAATGAGTCTATGAGAAATGATTATAGGGAAATCAAAAGTTAGGAGATACAAATTGTCTTTTTATTGGGAGTGATCTTTACAATTTGCAAAAACAAAATAAAATGCTGAACCTATATTTTAGTTCGTCGTTTTATCTTCATAAAGTTATCGTTACTGAATTTTGTCATTTCGCTAATCCATTCACTACAATTAATTTAAGACAATTTGAAATTTGATTAAATATTCTTTTCCAACAAAATAATTTATTAGAATTGTTGAATTGCAAAAAAAAAAAGTGACACCAGTATCACATTTTTAAAAACATGGACAGTATTACAACTCCCATAAACAATAATTAACGAAGCACAATGTGTATAAACAGGTGGTACATAACAAGTGAGGGATGCGTTACACGATGCGTGATTACGTCATGGACCAGGTGGTCGCACTTTTATGATCACGCCCTCACGTGACCAATAGTGGTAAAGTGACACAGCTGCTGACCGTCACTGAACATTACTCATACATGTCAGCAGAATACTTGAGTGAAAACTTCCATGTATTTCCGTGTGATGTTTATTGAAACAATGACTATCCCGTCAAGGGGCAATGATCCAGCTAAAACAGGAAAGTATTCTGTCGGAAACTTGCAGTTTATCATTATTACTGAAATGATTTCAAGTATTAAAGACACTGTATACAGTGTATATTTTGTGGAAGCCCCATTAAAACAAAAATGTCAAACTTTGCTATCTGACATATCTGACAGTGTTTGAATGGACAAATAAATACCGTCTAACACAAAACTTCAGACAGTGATGCTGTCACTCGTGAAATATTTACAGATTAAAATCGGCACATAAATGATAGTCAACTGACGAAAGTTCTGCAACAAAGTAGTCTATGGGGGGAAACTGAAATGGTCGCTCAATGATTTTCACTTTTTAAAAACACATCATGCTCGTTTTGAACAGTTAGTTTTTTTTTTTTTTTTTTTGGGGGGGGGGGGTTCAGAGCTTCACTTGTAGACCTTACCAAAGACACTGGTAGCATGGGGAATCATGCGGCTCAGATTTTTTTTTTTTAACTGGAAACAATGATATACGACACCTTTAAATTGCCGTCCGCGAGAAATGAACAAGCAAATCAAAAGAAAAAGCGAACATCCCGTTTTTATTCGAATTATCTTTAGGTCAGGGTTTCATTTTCATTTGGGGATTTTTTTATTAGTATTATTAGATAATGTACATTACTAATGACCAAACTTTTCTCTTTGAGAGCCTACAGCGGGCATTTGAATTTATACTTGACCAGTGATCGGACGACAAAATGTTTTCTTGCATGAAATCATGTTAAGAAAAGGCAGATATTCACCAATTATCCTGAATTCATCACATAACACTGTCAATTGAAAAAAAGGATTAAAGTTTAAGGTTTTGGGGGAACTATTATTATTATTGTCATTATTATTAGTAGTAGTAGTAGTAGTATTAGTAGTAGTAGTAGTAGTAGTAGTAGTAGTAGTAGTAGTAGTAGTAGTAGTAGTAGTATTCTATAAATTCAAAAAAAAAGTGGAAATGTCTGATTGCTTTTTTTTTCAAAGTGCACTCATCAGATTAGAAACGAGTTATGAAATTTAAAAAAAGAATATGAAATTAATTTGTATTGCGACAAAGAGTTCATTGCACCGAAAGACAAAACAGAAGACAATATGACTTCATTATACAGTTTAATGTGGCTTACACGTATTTTCAAATGTGCAGGTGATATTTCATCATCATTCCCATTTCATTGTCTATATCTGATCGAAAAGTACAAGGTGCGTGTGGTTTATCAGATTTAGTCAGTAAGATTGCCCTTCAGAAGAAGAAAAAGTAGCAAAAAGAAGAAGAAGGAAGAAGAGAAGAAGAAGAAGATAGAAGAATGAAGAAGAAGAGAAGAAGAGAAGAAGAGCAAGAAGAAGAAGAAGAAGAAGAAGAGAAAGAAGAAGAAGAAGAAGAAGAGAAAAAAAAAAAAAAAAAAAAGAAGAAAAAGGAGAAAGAGAAGACGACGAAGGAAGAAGTGAGAAGGAGAAGAAGAACGAAGCAAGGTGTAGGCTGGGGGCTGCACTGGGTGCACGTGCACCCTCCCCCCCCCCCCGCAGAGCCACTGGAGTTCTCGCCCCTGGCAAGCAAAACAAAATTTGAAATTTGTACCACTTTTTCTGCTTTCAAAGCCCGATTTACTCAACTTTAGTTCCACTTCCCTAAGATGTGCACCTCCCCATGTCACTTTAGTTCCACCTCCCCAAGATGTGCACCTCCCCGTGCCCAAACCAGCCTACGCCCTTGAGAAGAAGAACAAGAAGAACAAGAAGAACAAAAGGAAGAAGAAGAACAAGAAGAAAAAAAGAAAAAAGAAGAAGAAGAAGAATTTAAAAAAAATTGATTCGATATCCGTAAACATAGACTCGAGTTCCAACACCTGTAACTATATGTACATAATCATGAAAATATACTTTTAATATATTTGTTCAATTTCATATCCGAAATCGGGTGCATGTATTGTAGACAAACGCTATCCATTGGTGTAAGTTTGGATTTGTTTACGGCCGTAAAATGTTGTACTGAAGTAATAATGTTTGGTAGATTGAGATTGATTCTGCAGAATTCTCTTCGGATTGAGAGGTAATATATAAAGTAATTCATGAGTAACGTTTGTGTTCTTGGAATCTGTGGTTGGAATCACTCGCAAATTGGTCCCAACACCTGTTAAACTAAAACCTAAGGTGTCTGTGTTTTTAGACCACAAACCTTTTAGTCTGACACAAATTATCTCTTGGCATATCGATTGTAACCAATTAAAAGTGTACTTATACTTTCAATGCTATTTCTTCAGCAGTATTACCAACACCATGAATTTACGGTGTGTACTCTTACCGCCAGAAATGGATGGTTTGTGAGGAGGGACTGGGAAAACCAAGCTCGCTTCTTGAAACTTGTGGTATTATATATGTCGAGGAACCTGTTTAGAAACGGTCGTAGTCAATTTATGTTTACACGGCTAATTACTTCTCACCCCCCCCCCTCCCCCGTGTGTAGGTGAATGAAATCTCCTTTTAAATTACACAAACATTTAAAGAGTTTGATGGCAAAACGGGTTAACTCCGCTGTGGTAACTTTGGAGAAAAAAAATGCATTTCTTTATCCGAGATTGCTCACCTGCAGACCTGTGGAAAATTTAAAATAAAACCCGAAATGATTTATACGTGCTTGTGGACTTTAGCTTATAATTTCATACCATCGCTACGTATTAATTTGTAATAACTCAATTTTGGTGAAAACTGGAGTTAAGCAGTTTTGCAATCAAACTCTTTATTTATATTCTCAACCCGTCTACAAAATTGTTAGCTTTACAGGCTGGCAATCCTGTTCACAAGTTTTCCATGTTTTCAGGGGGATACGGCTTTTTGAGACCCATCGAAAGAAATCAAAATTATCCTGGAGTTAGTGTTAGACTATTAGTCTATTTCTCTCGTTCCATAATCATCATCACAATTTAGGCAAAAATTGCAATACACAACGAAATTATTGGGAATTATATTATTGTATTTTTACACATTTCTCTTTCCAATCTAAGCTCATATTATCCTATGACAATCCTTCTTAACTAACGGCGCATGTTCATCATCATCATCATCATCATCATCATCATCATCATCATCATCATCATCATAATCAACCAATTCTCATTAAAATCCTAAATATCATTCATGAACACTACTCCAAATTTCATTATATAAAAAAATCTGAGATTTCTTTTCTTTCTTTTTTCTTTTATCTCCCCCTCCCATATAACTGCAGGTCGCCGAAATAAAGGCACTGCATGCTACTGCTATTCTACGCTGCATCCCGCCGTTGCTTACCCGTACTCGCCCGGTGTTTACAAACCTCCTACCGCCAATGCTACTAGGGCCGTTCTTAATGGGACTGGGGCATCACCGTACAATATTTCTCGTGATATAAGTATGCGCCCATTTCGTTTTTTACCAAATTTGACATCAACATGTAATAACAACCTTTATGCTTGCGACATCAACACACATACTTTCTTATATTTCATATATTGTACCAAACTATGCATTAGAATGTAACCATGCATAATTAATAGGATATTTAATAACGCAACATCGTAAGAAGAAAACTAGAAATGACAATTATAGTATATATGATAATGATAGTAATGATAAGAATGAAAATATAAGAATGATAATGATGATAATGATAACAACAAAATAATAATAATAACAACAACAATAATAATAATGATGATGACAATAATAATAATAATAATAATAATAATAATAATAATAATAATAATAATAATAATAATAATAATAATAATAATAATAATTAATAGTAAATAATTATGGCAATGATAATAAGAAGAGGAAGGAGAAGAAGAAGAAGAAAAGATATAATTTGAGTAAAATCACCATTTTACAAATAACTTACAAAATGATTGAATTTCAAATTTACTTTAATTAAGGAGTGACATTAGTGATCAATCCAAACACATTTCCCTCAAATAGTAATCTATTTTGGGTGAAATTTAATGAGAATCAACCAAAATCCCTCTTTCTTTCTCATATACAAAACAGTGTACCGCAAAACTCACAAATTTAGATTTAGAAATACCGTAGTACCAAGGCCCTAATTGCATTTACCTTTTTTCTGTCACTGCTTTTCTGTCGCTACTTCCAGGTCATAAGTCAAGAGCCGGTCCCTGCTACTGCTATTCCATTCTTCATTCCAGCTCTAAATCCTATGCTAGCAAATCTTTTGCATCTCACGACAACGAATCGCCTGACGCAACACCGCTTACTGTAACACATGATACAAGTATGCATTCTGTTTCCCCCTTTTTCTTCCATGTTATTTCTTGCTCTTCTTCCCTTTGCTTTGCCCATTCATCACTCTGCATGACTTGCCTTTCCGAACGATCCTACGTTAAAAATACCTTTCAAGATTTGCAAATCCATCACTTCCCTTTCTCATCATAACCAAACGGTAGTTAAGTATTTACAAATGGTGTGTTGAAGGTGTGAGATCCATACGTTATGAACTTGTTGCTTTATGAGAAAAAACTAATAACGATATGCTACCAGAACATTGTTCTTTCCGTGAGTTTACATTTTGCTCAAAATTGCAGAACACGGTTATGTGTACGTTCGCATAGCACAGCGGTTAGTGATTGACTATGTATGCTGATACGGATACGGTCAAGCTGTGCTGAATTCTGCGTGACCTTCGGCTAGCGGCCGATAAGACAACTAATAGATTATGTCCGTCAATTTGCAACTTTTGAAATTCAACCGTCCAGATTTTCACCAAAACTACACTCCTGCTCATAATTATGGAATATTTTGTTGATATTATAAGTTTTTTCTCCAATATCGTCCAAAATTGTCAAGATAAGTGTTTATTTCACAAAAACGCAGTATGTGAAGCAATTTTTGGATTTCATGAGATGACTAGAGTACAAATTAGAATACATTTGAGCGCAATAACAATTATATATTTATTTTTTTTTAAAGCCACCAAAAATCATGATAAAAGTATTAAATTAAAGTAATTAAAAAACACACACAAATTGTAAATTTTGATCTAATGTCAATTATCATTAAATTAACATCAGAATAGTCTATTACAAGTCTAATAACGCACGTAACCACCACGTGACTCAACAACAACTCTGAATACCGCCATTTTTAAACACAGGTTTTAGCGTCGAGTTGGACGCTACAAACTGCCCAGCACTCCTAAAATACTTATATTATACTTGTTTCACCAGGGGTGAGCAAATATTAATCCCATATGTACGGTTCAGGGGAAAAATGGCAACTTCTAAAATGTTTCTAAAATATTCCATAATTATGAGCATGAGTGCATGTATTCTACCCAAAGGTTCTATGACAGGTTTTATTTAATCTAATGTTCACATTGTGAAAGGTTTGAGCTGATTTCATTCATTTTGCCGTTTTCTGGCGTGAAAATCCTGAACCCTATCTTTAATAGTAAAGATAATATCCACCCATTCAGTTTTTCCGCCAAAACCTCATAACATGATTTCAAACGGGCATTGCTAGTTGTTGTCTTCATTACCTATGTCAAATTTAGGAATAAAAATAATACCTAAAAGAACTCAAACCGAATTATATATACAACTGGGATTTTGTGGTGAAACGAGTACATTGCATGTATGTATGTGTATTTTCTGTTAGTCTGTTTGTATGTGCGTGCATGAAATAGATTATTTTCTCGTGACACGCCTTTGTGTGTAATTATCATGATTGTACTTTATAGAAGAAGTGAAGGGAGCTTTGCCCCACATAAGACTACACAAAACAGTTTGTATATTCTGAACAGTGATAGACGAACGAGTAGAACGGTTAATTTGATTCTTTGAAACCAATATTAATTGACTGTTTCTTTGTTATATTATTCTTTTTATCAAGAAGATACATTACTTTTCATTCCATCGTATTCAATTTCCGCCTCTCCTTCATCATTCTAGTTCCCTCTTATTTAATGGATAAAAAACACATACCAAAATGCGATATGACTCCTTTGAAATCCTGTTCAACCTAACCAACTTACTTTTTTCTATCAGTTTTAAAAGCAACTTTATTCCCACTTCCAACATAGTAATCATTTAGTATATTGCAGTTATCAAATCATCTCGCTTACTCATTTTATCCAAAAACGTTCCATTGCTCAAAGTCCATCTCATTTTAACAATGTCTTGCACGAAGGCAAAAATAAGCTATTAACACTCATATTTTCTTCTGGAAAGGTATCAGTAATTATGACCTCATGTGTTATCCAACATGTATAAAACCACGCTCATTGTACGTAATGTATTTTCACTTACGTTATTAGACGTTCCTCAATTTGGGGAAAACACGTGGAGTCCGCCATATAATTATTTTGTGTGATGGCATACGTGTATCTCTTTATTTTGTAAGGTGAACATTAAATATATATCATATTGATCATAGCCTTATTTAAAGGGAGAAGGAGCCAGCAACTAACAGGCATAAGTTAAGAAAAAAATTGAATTCTTGCCAACCAATCACATTGCATGTGCACTGGCGTGGAGCTGACCATGCGTGACCGATGCATGCCACCCGACGTGTGTTAGTCGCGCCGTGGTAATGTATGCACTGTTTGAATCGATAAGCTCCTCCCCTATAACTATTTCTGCAAGTTTTACCCCGGGATAAAACTTGCAAAGGCGTAAAATAAACACAAATTTACTAATTTATAGGGCCTTGCTGAGAGTGAGTATCACCCAGTACCCCTTATTTAGGCTGTCTTTATCACCATGCATGTACCATAATTCTCACAATACTCACAATGTCATTTATATTCTTAACTTATGTCTGTTAGTTGCTGGCTCCCTCTCCCTTTAAAGGAAGAAGGAGCCAGCAACTAACAGGTCACGCATGTTCAGCTCCAGACATACACGTGCAATCTGATTGGTTGGCAAGAACTCAAATTTTTGCTAAACTTATGCCTGTTAGTTGCTGGCTCCTTCTTCCTTTAACTAAACCCAAAGAAGAAATAAGAACAAACGTAATACAACTCAAGACCAACCGAAAATCCCAACACTTTTCATTTTCAGCTGACAACAATGTCACCATAATGAGGTATTTCAGTCATTGTATCATCACTTCATCTGGACTGTTAACTTTCTATAGACTTTAGTCATACGACTTCCCAGACCTTTCATCGTTAGTGGTCGAAATTTACGAATACTGTAATTTGTAAGACATGCAAACTCATTTGTAAGTTAAATTAAAAAACTATATCATTGACTCACAAAAAAAACGTGCTATTAGAAAGAAATGTGCGGAATCATCTTTAGGCCTCTCTAAGTCCAGACGAAAGATCTAGGACTCACTGAAAGAAATTTAACGTAACGCAAAGAATTATTTCCGATGTCTACAGTAGTTAATTGTGTCTGTTAACAAGACTATAAGCTGAGGAAATTGAAGAAGACTATCGTAAATGACTCAGGAAGCACTTGAGTATGTTCACATAATTATTGTGTCTTCTCTCCATTCCTCGTAGAATCGTCTGATGAGGCAACATTTCAGACGAAATTTGATGACATAACAACTCAGATGCACACATAACCGTCTATAATGTCAAGAATAATAACCAGTATTATACTACAAACCGACTGAATAAAACACTTCGACATATCTTGTTTTTCTTAAGGAATTCCCTGCTGGAGTATGATTCAACGGATACGGATACGGATATGTTCTAAAAATGTGTTTAGTCAACGTCATCCTCCTTCCCAACCTCCTTGTTTTTCTTTCTTCCTTGCATTCTTTTTCTATTATTTTTCTCTGATTTCTTCTCCTTTTTTCTTTTTTTCCTCCGTATCATCCATTCTCTCTTTTCTGTTTCGTCTTCTTCTTTTTCTTTTCATATTTCTTCTTCTATTATCCTTACTTCTAATCTTCTCCTCTTTCTTCCTTCTTTCATCTCTTTCCTCGTCCCTTTCTTCTCTTCCTTCTTCTCTCCTTCTATCTTCTTCTACCCATCCTTTATTTTTCCGCTCCTTCTCAATCCTCATCTCCTCCCTCCTCTCCTCCTCCTCCTCCTCCTCTCCTCCTTCTCTTTCTTCTTCTTCTCTTCTTCCTTCTTCTTCTTCTTCTTCTTTCTCCTCTTTCTCCTCCCCTCTTCTATCCTCCCCCTTTCTTTTTTACTTTCTTGCTATTCTGCTTCTTCTTTATCCCGCTTTTATCTTTAGTTGCTTCTCCCCCTTCTCCCCATTTATGTGGACATCATTACACAAATACTGTGTTTGAGTCTAAAATATGAAAATTCTTTCTTTGCCTGTCTCACTACTATTAAGTTTAGACAACACCATGGGTTCGAATTATTTTCGTCTTCTGCAGTACAATTTTCAATATATCTCGCTGTTTTAAATGTTTTCGTCTTGTCTATCATTATGCTCAAGTCATCTGACTTCCTAACCATCACGTAACCACTGACTACTTTAATCACGCTATCAGATTCATCAGTCCATTTGGGAATATCCATTTTTATTATGAATTATTTTGTTTACATTCTTTCCAGACGAATGATTCTCTTATTGATCGAATCAATACATCAACTTATAGAAATAGAACGTGAGAATATAGAGTATGATGATAATTATAAATAATGTGTTGGAAGGAAGATTGTTACTCATATACCATTATTGTCTAAATATAAATTGTATACTCATTTCTTATTTTCATGAAATGGAAGGTCTCTTTTACATGTGTAAAATTTAACATTGTGCAAAAATAAACTGATATATAGAAGAAAATAGCATCTAAGCACTTTTCAAGAAAAATATAAGAGCTAGAAACAGTTTTAACGGAAACCTATTCTATTAGTCTACCATCCTTTCAGATTCTTACACTGCATGTGTGTTAGTGAGGTGTATGATATTCAAAATCTATTTACAATATTCACAAACGTGTGACTGTGTATTATGTATTCATAAATAATGTCATGTATAAGTCATGCAGATTATTATACATGATAGACTAACTCATGACTACAAAGTAATACAACTGTTGAGTAAGGTTCAGAGGAGTCTAACTGGCAGTATTAGTA
>JZLH01S0098200.1:0-18681 GCA_001188425.1 Eucidaris tribuloides
TTTAGAACATTAGATTAGGGCATCCAATGGCTTAGTGGACAAAACCTTGGCTTCCCGATTTAGAGATCGCTGGTTCAAATCCAAGTCATGTCATTTGTGTTATGTAAGGAACTTCCCTTGGATAGGATGTAAAGCTGGAGGACCCTTGTCGAGACAGTTATCGTTAAAGAACCCTTTACTTCATCGTAAGGAGAAGGGTGAAAACCTGGTGTAGTGGTGGTATATCGACATGAAGAGGGGGGGGGGGTATTGTATAAACAAGACTGTGTTAAACGGCCACTGCAAACAACAGACATGTTGACTTCTGTTGATGATTATTGGTCTCTGCATCACCAAATCACCAATTATCTTTGACAATATGCGTCATATTTTTTTAACATGTTTGTAAAATCATATTTTCTTACGATGTTAAGCCCACCTCTAAAACTACCTCCAGATCATCTTTTATTTATATTCTAGTGGTGACGTCATGATCCTGTAACACTTGCAATAAACAATAGACAGAATTATGTGCCTTCACAATATTTTACTCATGCCTGCAACATCATAATTATGCTTTTATGGAAATGTTTCTATCCGACATAGCAATAACTTTTGTGGTTCAAAGGCTGTCAGAGGGGGTATTGTGTGAAAATGTGATGCTATTGTAGGCAGGTACCGGTATGGACAGAATGTGGAGGCACGGAACTCTGTCTGTTGTTAAACTTAAGTGTTACAGAATGTTGACATCACAAATGAATATGAATAATAGATCATCTGGAAGTTTTGTGTTAGAGTTGGGACTTAGCATCGTGCGGAAAAATGTGTTTAAAAATGTTCAAAAATGTACATGTATGATTATTTTCACAAAATCAGTAGTGATTTGGTGATGCACAGACCAAAATTCAACTCTGCATTTGGATTTTATGGGCCGTTTAATGTGTATACATGTAGCCCAAACTCTCATTAAACATCCTATCTGACCTCATAAATTGAAAGATAAAGGAACTGTTAAGAAACGATTAAAAAGGTCAATGTGCAAAGATCAAAACTAAAAAACTAACTAACTAAATAAATAATACAATAATCGCAATGTGAGAGTTACACAGGTTCAATAAGAAAGTTATAGAATTAAAGGATGGTCACGCCAGATATGTAAAGGTCATGTGACACGCTCATGATTGTGGAAAACGCTAAAAATACGTTAGTATAAACCAGGTCAGAGGCCAAAAGATGATTATAGTGTAAGCATGGTTTTTCTTTAACAGTATAAATCATATTTGTCAGATTATAATATTTTCAGGGGCGTCGCTAGACAATTATCGTAAATGACCTTACAACTTTCCGACCAGTGGGGTGGGGGGTTTATTTACCACGCACTCCCTGCTAGCGATGCCTCTTAATATTAAAATGGCGTAGCTCCCTGTAGATTGAAAAGTATTGGATTATTGGCTGGTAATTAATGTAGTCAGGTTCTTCAAGCACTTTAAGGAAGATGAAGCCGGCAGCTAACAGGAATAAGTAAAGAAAAACAAATCGACATTATGAGTATTGTGAGAATTATGGTAATGGTGATAAAGAAGCCTTAAAGGTATTGGCTAACATTTACCACAGTTAAAAATAAATCTGAGCTGATTCCCCATGCTACCATTGTCTTTGATAAGGTCTAAAAATGACGCCCTGAAAAAAATTGTATTTCAAAATGATTATTAAGTGCTTAAAAAATGTGAAAATCGTAAGTTGATCGATTCGCGCTGCCCATTTTCTCACACATAGACTTACTGTTGTAAACACCCTGCTACGCTATTAACTCGCCCCGAGTTTTGTTTATTCATGCATAACTTGCCATTAGCAGTGTAACTTTCCAAACTTTGTTATTCTAGGGTGTTTATTTGTCCATATGAACACTACTGTGTAGTTCAGATATCAAAATTTGACAATTTCTTAAATTGAAGCTCCACAATGTTAACCTATCACTTTAATAAGTGGTACTACGTGGAACTTACCCTCAGCAAGGTCCTATCAATTAGTAAATTTCTGTTAATTTTACATCTTTGCGATTTTTTTTCCACAGAAAAAGATCGCCGAACAGCTAAAAAAGTGCATAAATTTATACGACGCGATTAACACCCGCCGGGCGGCATGCATCGGTCACGTCAGGTCAGGTCAGCTCAAGGCCAACATACGTGTGATCTGATTGGTTGGCAAGAACTGACAGTTACCCCTAAATCTTTCTTAACTTATTCCTGTTAGTTGCCGGCAACGTCTTCCTTTAAAATATTAACATATCCTGTTATAACATGTCAGTGTTTCTCAAATGTTTATATTAGGCTATTTCATTTTCGGTGTCTGTCAAATGCTAATGATCGGAATTATGTTGCACCCCAAACCTGCTTAGAAGCAATTTTTGTATGTGTGTGTGTATGGATGTGGGTGTGGATGTGGGTGTGGGTGTGGGTGTGGTGTGGGTGTGGGTGGAAATGTGCTGTGGGTGTAGATGTGGTGTGGGTGTGAGTGTGCGTTTCAAATCACATGGTACAACATAGAATCTACCAAAACCAACAAACTGCATGGAAGTACCATCAATGGATTTCATTTCATTCATCATTGAAAAGAGCCCCGTGGCACAATACAACACGAAAAATGATTTGCTAAATGATTTGCTTGATAAATAAAAAAAAATGCAATATGAATTCATGGATTACTATTATAGTTCAAACATAGGCGTACGCAGGATTTTGCCAAGGGGGTGTTCATCCGCGGCCAAACCCTAGGTTCAACATTTTTCCCGGTCACGCCAGCCTCCGAAAACTCGCTCAGCGCGGGGGGGGGGGGGGAGGGTGGGGTAGTGACGAAAACTTGTTCTTCCAAATTCAAGGTTCAAAATTTCACATTTTCAAACACCCCTCTTTTGACGAAAAAGGGGGGTGATTACGGGGAAAGGGTGTGTTGGGGTGTTAACACCCCCCTTTGGCAAAGGGGGGTGTTTGACCAGCCCAAACACTCCCCTGCGTACGCGTATGAGTTCAAGATTATTTCCTTCGAAGGTTAAAAATGGGAGAACCTAGTTACATGTACAGGTAATTAACGGGTTAATTTGAATCATACTTGTATTTGATCATACACCAGGTGATATTGACACAGTTCAATATCAATATCGACCTTTCTAAATTACATAAATTTACGGCTATTGTTCCTTGTATCGTCTGTCTAATTGTTCATCTAACGAACAATACAAAACGTGTTTTCAATTGCAGATGTTGTGTAACTCTCACGTTTCAATGGCGTTATATCGACCCTTCGCAGGTTGCATAATACAAACTAATTATGTTTTTTCACGTCTGTTCAAATCTCTTTTGTTTAGTTTCAGTGCCTGTTTCTCGCCTGATCAGGATCTGACGGATATGCAACGTTTACGGGAAGAGATCAACAAGGACAAAACCCTGGTGCTCCAGTTCTAGTTATCGATCGGTGAACAGAGCTGCCAACCTTTCAATGCCTTTCAGTAATTTCGCCACTAAAAATAAGTAATTTTGCTCTATTTTGAATCAAAATCAGTTATTCTAACATAAATGCATTAATTTTGAATCAAAATCAGTAATTCTAACATAAATGCATTAATTTTGAATCAAAATCAGTAATTCTAACATAAATGCATTAGAATTGCACAAAACTGATTTGATAAAATCAGTATTCTTCATGCAACCATCAGTGTTCTTTGCCACTTCCAGTAGAAATTACTGAAATCAGTACTTGTTGGCAGCTCAGGGTGAAGAGCTAGCATTTTGGTGAAATTCTGCTTATAAATTATTATGTCTATTGATTGAAGTAGACGTTAAGACTTTTACTAGGCCTATATGATATCATCACTAGGTTCGAGGGAACGTTCTTGTGTGCAGAGGTACCGAGTTGCATTCGTCGGTATTGACTCATTTAGTCTTCTGATTTTAGTCAATGTGAACCAGGTATCTTGTGGTACAAATCGATTTCAATGCCTCCAAAAGAGTCCCCGGGTTCCAAATTGAAATAATTTGAAGACATTGGCGTAAATCCCGGGGGATGGGGATATACCCCCTCCCCCACACTTTTCGAGGCGGGGGGGGGGCGGGATGGCCTGTACAATCATCCCCCACTTTTCCAGAATTTTTTTTTTATTAATTAATCATTGATAAAATTGCTATAGAGTGAGAATTTCTCCTGAAATGCCTTTGAAATGCTAAAGATCGTCCAATTTTAATTCTAAACAACTCAAAAGCTCCTGGCTCGGTCGCTTCGCTCCCTCGCGTGCACTTTCCCTCAATAATTTGAACATTTCGCCCCGGAAAAAATAGTGTGTATAGTCTCCACTGCATGATAGTATAGTTATAATCAATCATTTGAAAATGTGTAGTTCCTCCGACTTTAACTTTTATTCAAAACGTTGGTTTTAGAGTGTAGTATCATACTGGCAGACAGAGACCAGCAATCTCAACTGCCCGAATTAAAGAAGACTGTCGTAAATTGGGAGGAGGGGGATTGGGGGTATAACCCACCACTTTTCGGGAAGGGGGGAATGATCTGTACAAATATACCCACACTTTTTCAATAAGTATTCCTGTGTTTATTCAATTATTACTATTTTTTTAAACAAATTGTCAAAAAATGAAGTTTGTTCTTTGAAATTTTCAGTTGCATATTCATGCAAAGCATAATCCAAAGTTACTTGAATGATATTTTTTCTTGGAAAAAAGTCCATATTTATGCTCACTTGCCTAAATTTACATAACTATGTGTTATAATGTAAATATTAAGCATTTTTCCTCTTAAATATATTGGTGAAAAGGTGAGTGTAATAACCTTCTTTCTGAAGATTGATGTGGTCCTATGTTTGTCCACACCCATTCAAACTAATACCACCTAAAAAGAATATTTTTTTTCATTCATTAATGAGTAATTAACAAAACAAATTAATCAACTTTAAATGTCACACACGTGACAGGAAAACATGATAAGTTTTTCCCAGCAGAAAACTACTGTCTTGATAATATTTCTTTTTTGTATCAAAAGGTAGTTTGGTTGTGTCTTACTTTACAAGAAATATGAGTACCATAAATTGTCATTCTTAATTAATAACGGGCAAATTAATTGGTCACACACGTGACGATGTTGTCATACTTGTTTTGTTTGGGTATGTTGCAGAGAACCTACAGGGCATATGTAGTCTCAGTTCTAGACCATGCAACTTTTTGACCTCCATAGTACACTTACTCTCTGACTGTTTTACCTTCAGAGATACTTACTTCGCCTTAAATCAAGACTCTAGATTATTCAAAGCAGTTGACTGAAGACAGTAGTTTCCTTATCAATAAAACAGACACGTTAATGCACATGTAAATGTCTGGAAGCCAGACTAGGGCATGTGTTGCCTTTAGAACAGTTTCGTTATAAATGCAAAATTTTATGCATGCCATTCTCTTCGATAGAGGTTGCCTCTTAGCAACCTGACAGCTGCAGGAGGCTCGCCTGACATAGCAACAACTAATGTATGCATATTGCATTTTTGGTATTGAAAATCTATTCATATGAACAGGTGGGTAGTTTTTGAAGAGAAAATATCCATAAATTTCAATACATTATGAAAATGTAGATTGTACAGGGTGTGCATTTATCTTTGGGTTCAAAATTAGTAAAATTGTCAAAAAAAATTATTTTGAAAAAAAGTATGAACGCAGCCATATCAGAAATCTAATCATTTGTGGGGAAATATAAGGGGCATAAGTGATTAAATTTTCAGGCCTGTAGCTCGAGTGGTTTTCTCAGAAATTTTGTTTGGCCAAATTACCATGATGTACATGTATGCTATACATATACATGTCACACACGTGACGACACTTCATCACATAAAGAAATACATTAAAAAATACTTGTGAGAGATAAATAATAATTATTTTCATTTTCCTACTTACTACACTATAATAAAAGTCTGCCAGAATTATAAACATTGTAGAGTTTGACAATTCACAGAGTTTGCAAGTTAAATCTAAGTTATGAAAAATCATCTTCCGTGTGAAGTCACACACGTGACAAAACATATTTGACCTCTGACCCTAAATAAGTATGATTAACGTAACATCAAATATTTTCACTTGATCACTATTGACATATATAAGATATATTTACATTTCAAAACAATGTACCTGCAAGGCCTTTGGAATTACATGAGATACATTTTGCAATTTGTAGTATTTTTGGTCACACACTTGACAAAGAATGGCCCTAGGGCATCCAAGGCCATAGTCTAAGTCTTAGACTGCTCTTTAATTTACCCCAATCCCGAGCGTAGCGAGCTGCGAGCGGAAGGCTAGTCTAACTGTCCAGACTCTAACCCTACTAGTCTAGTCTATACTGCATTAGGATTAGGATGAAAAAAGAGCACAGTCTAAAACTTAGACTACCAAGGCCACGGCATTGGATGGCCTTCAATTAATTTAAGCCTTGTACCCAAAATATACTGGCAACTGTGGACCACAGTCCAATTCTTGTAAAGTGTGCATGTAGTTGCAAATATGAAGCTTGCTTTTAACCCGCTGGCTACGGAACCGGATGTGGCTTGTGTTAACTCTATGGGATTTTCAGAATCTCGGAGGGAACAGGTTAATTCATAATGGGTGTAAGTTCAATCCAAGGATGATACCATTTCTAACACAAGTCTATGGTCAAAGAATACAAAATGTCCCCCATAACCTGGGTATGTATGTTTGATACCTCCATGGTTTGATCCAAAAATGTAGGCCTACATGGTTCACACTGTACACCCAGGGAGTGCTATAACAACTCCCTGGTACACCCATACAGTATGTGTACATGCTGTAGTACAGGTGTATATGTGAGTGCATCATGTGTGTACACGTACTGAACTGTGTGTGTGTGTGTGTGGGGGGGGGGGGAGGAGTTACCAGTGAATGTTTGCATCCAGCCATTCAGTTACTGAGGACGTTTCTAGTTCAGTCAAACCTGCCTACAGCAGCCAACCTACCTATACTGAGTGTCCAAGAAAAAAACGATACACTTTTAAAATGGCCCCCAAATAAATACCATTTCGAATTTTTGAAAAATGTTTATGTATATGGAAAGCAGAAAATCTCTTCTTTTGTATGACATCAAAAAGTTAGAAATTTTTATATGCTTCAGTGAGCACTGCCCACTTTTGTAAAGGACCTGAAAATTATGTTGTGCAAGAATTGGCTATCCACTGTTACAAGTTACATCAGATTAAAGCTCTCTTTGACTTTGTGTGGTTGGGATGGGTTATGTAAATGAAAGATCTTATATGACTACCATATTCAGGGAAGGGGTAGTGGGGTGGTGGGATGGGGGAACGAGGAGGTGGTGGGAGTGGGGAGTGTTGGGGCCCCCGGCGTTGGGGGTGTGGATGTGGGGTGGGGATAGTAGGGATGTGTTAGGGTTACCAAAACCCACCACCCCCACCACCCCTCCACGGCCCACCCTACCTCTTCAACCACCCCTACACCTCACATCTGCACCACCCCATACCCCTTACACTCTGACCACCCCTCACCCCACCACTCCATTACCCCTTCACCCCAATCCACAACAAATCAAAGAGAGCTTAAATCTGTTGTAACAGAGGATAGCCAATTCTTGTGCAGCTTAATTTTCAGGTCCTTTACAAAAGTGGACAGTGCTCACTCAAGCGTTAAACAATTTTGAACTTTTGGGTGTCATATGAAAGAAGAGATTTTCAGCTTTCCATATATGTAAACATTCCCCCCCCCCCAAAAAAAAAAGAATAATGAAATGATCTTTATTTGGGGGGCATTTTATAATTTTTTCTGGGACACTCAGTAGAGGCCACTGAAATGATTCCCCTGAAGACAATTTATTGTGTTTAAAACCTGTCTACAAAGGCCACATGTTTTGTTTCCCTCGGGTGGCTACTATACACAGAATTCACTGTATTAACCCGTTGCCTACGAGATTCTGAAAATCCCATAGAGTTAACACAGGGCACATCCGGTTCCCGTAGCTAACGGGTTAAGGTAAGTCATGGGCCAACCTTGATTGAAAAGGACAGAAGTTTCTTCCTCATTCTAAACAAATTCTCATTAACTAGCAGTTTTCATTCACAGGTGTTTGAAAATATGCTTCTTACTTCACAACAAAAATTTTGCACGTGTACTCTAAAATACAAGTATTAGCTACACATACACCCTTATTCCACTTTACAATACAATACAAGATATTTTGCAAGTGCACATCATTTTTATTTATCATTTTGTGGTCGAGACAAGTACAAACAAATAAAATTGGTGACTCACAAATTGTCATCTGCTCCCAATGGGTATTTTATTGTCTAGTTTATGTAAACTCAGTGACCCAAGATCGACACAAGGCCCAGAAACCCTTGTCTAACCTGTTTAGGATGTAACCAATGGAATATTCAGGGCAGGTTTGCCTCCTAACCCTCCCCCCCCCCAAAAAAAAAAAAAATGAGAGAAGGCAATTCACGTAGATGTGGGTTAATTAATTTTTGGAGAGGACGTCAAAACTGGGTCGGCAGAATGGTATCATTTTTCAATTACGTGGGAATATCCCGCAATCCCGATACCACTGCAACAGAATCCCGCTCCCGCCGCTACTATACGCGGGACTCGTAAAACGCGGTATGTACGACGAGGGTCCTCACGGATAACAACGGGACGGATGGCAAGTGAGCTATTACCCAAATTATCCCGAGCCAATTTGTGTTTTCTTTCAGAGCACGGGCTCGAATATCATTCAATCAATGAGGTATGTGTAGAATGACTAATGCTCCGTAATGCTGCCTCTATTGGATGATTTGGCGGTAGGAGAATGCCCGAATTATAGCGTACTGATTGAACAGTCTGGCCGATGACAAGTCGAGATTGGAAGAGAACATGATGACAGTGCGGAATGCGCTTGTGTGTGGAACAAAGTGGTGGTTGTAGCTGAACATGACCATTCCACTTAATTTGAAGTGCTGCCTGAAGAATAGGAAATCATTGAAAAATAACAGACATTTCCATTTTAAATGATTAGAAATGTGGATCAAAAATGCTGTTATTTTACTTAAAAGTCCTGGGCTTGCAATTGTGTTTGATATGAAAATCCTTCCCCCCCCCCAAAAAAAATAAAAATCAGATTTATTTTATTAGCTTTAAATCATATTTTTTAAAATAATCAATCCAAACATTGTCCCCATAAGTATGAAAAGGGGCTAATTTCATGGAATATGATTCAATCCATCGTTGAAATCATGAATTTAAATCTTTGATTCTTATTTAACCAGAAGATGAAACAAAATGTCAAATTTTTAACAAAAAATGCCATCCATTTTTGTCACATGATGGTCATAAAACCCAAATCAAGACTCCCCCCCCCCCCCCAATTCCCAGGTCAGTCAGACAGTGACAGATTGAACGCCGGTCCATGAATAATGTACAGACACAATGTGGGACAGTGGGCCATGGGGGAACCTAAATGAAATATGTTGAAATCATTGATGGGACCCTCAGAATGGCTTCAAAAGGACCGTCCATCAGCATCACAATAAGAAGATGAGGTAGGAAAAAAATTAGGACACTTAAAGGGAAATGGCAAAGATTTGATTCAGGACACAGTGCTCCCAGACTGAAATACATGTATCATATTTAAAGTTTCTGCAGTGAAAATTTCACAGTCAAACATTTTCCCTTTGTTGTACAATTTTCTTCAGAATGGCTTCAAAAGGACCATCCATCAGCATCAGAATATAAAGAAGATGTAGAAAAAAAATTACGACACTTAAAGATAGTGTCAGGGATTTGCAAGTCCATTACTTCCCTTCATTATCAATACCAAATGGTAGTTTAGTACTTACAAATGGTGTGTTGAAAGTTTGAGATCCATACGTCATGAATTTGTTGTGTTATGAGAAAAACTAAGAATGACATGTTTCCAGAATGTTGTTCTTTCTGTGAGTTTAAATTTTGCTCAAATTGCGAATCGTGGTTATGTGTACCGTCGCAAGACCAGCGGAGCACACTGATTGGTTAAACGGCTAAACTCCTCGCGACCTTCGGCTAACGGCTGATCGGACAATTTTGGAACAGCCCGTGCACGTCGACATCACTGTAAATTTTGAAGTTTAATTGTCCAGATTTTCACCAAAACTACTTATTCTACCCAAAGGTTCTATGACAGGTGTTTATTCATACTAATCTTCAAATTGTGAACAATTTGAGCTGATTTCATTCATTTTACCGTTTTCTGACGTGCAAATCCCTTACTCTGTCTTTAAAGGGAAATGACCAAGATTGGAATTGGTCCTCAATTCAGGACACAATGCTCCCACATTGAAGTATCCTGTTTAAAGTTTCTGCTGTGAAAATTTCACAGTTATACATTTCCTCTTTGTTGTACAATTATCAGAAAATGTTGTGAAGTAGGCCTATAGGGCCTGTTCAAGCGCTTTTGGAAGCGAACCGTACCGTACCGTACCGTGCCAACCCAATGCGAACCGTGCCAGAGTGGTTCACTTGTGAGTGTTCAGGCAAACATGTGGGAAGCGTGCCTCCGAGGTACCAATTCGTTACGCTTTACTCTCTAATCTGAGGGAATCACACGTTAAAGTATTGCGGAATGCGTTCAGGTGCTCAGCGCGGTACGGTACGGTTCGCCTTGGCACGCTCTAGACCACATCGGGAGGTGGTCCTCGCTGACACGCTTCTGGAGCGGTACGGTACGATACGGTTCGCTTTAGGAGTGTTCAGGCGCCTCCTCTGGCACGGTTCGGTATGGTACGGTTCGATTTAGGAGAGCGCTTGAACAGGCCCTAAGTGTAGTGTTGTGTATCTTTCTATAGTCTAAACATGAAAGTTGTTGTGTTGCTTTCTATAGTCTGAATGTGAAAGTTGTTTTGTAGCTTTCTATTGGGATCAATTTCTATCACTCAGGGCCAGAAATCAATTCAATACTGGTAAAATTAATGCCGGTTTCTCCTCAAGTAAATGAATCCAAGACAAATCCTTCTAGTTCTAGCCTGAACATGCACTTTATCACGTACATATACAGTGCATTCTTGTTATAAAGAACAACACAATTTCATTACAAAGAAATAAAATCTTTGGTCCCGTATCTTGGACTTCTTTTGTATTCTATTGTTTTTGCACCCCTGATATATTGAAATTTTGTTATAAAAAACAATTTGATGGGTCCCAAGGACTTCTTAATAATGAGAGTACACTGTATTGGTAAATGTTACAACTCATTTGGTTCCTGGGGCATTTTTGACTTCTCCCACTCATGTCATCGCCGCCCTTTAACAGAATAAAATAAAATAACATGAAAAATCCCATCCCGGAGTTGACGGTACTTAAAAAAGCTGCCGTAAATGTTACAAGTTCATGACCATCCGGTGCGGGAGTGCCAGACGGTCACGCCGCCGAAGCAGGCAGCGGGAGAGAGCGGTGTGGTGCTGTCGGAACATGAAAGACGCCGCTGATGATAAAAATCTATGATTTACACAACAGATGTTAGGTATTATGTAGTGAGCTTGTAAGGGCTGGTGTTTGTTTGGGATTTTTTTTTTTAAATGTGGAGCTAAGTATCTTTGCGACAAATTAATAAAATGTGTTTACTCACATCGATTCCGGTTCTGGGTTCGGCTCGTGGAGTGCAGCTTGTTTGAAGATACAATTTGTGTCGACTGTTTCTGCTCACATTACATATTGCGCGATTAGTCACGCAATTTACAAATTTAATGTAACCATGAATATGTACTACATGTACATGTACACCATGCACTGTATGTAGCTGTATGCATAAATACCAGGACGTGAATTAAAATCTTCCAGTCCACAACAGTCAGGAATAATGTACAAGCCAGGAAATAAAATCATATTTTGGGGGTGCTACTTTCAAGCCTGATTTAGTGATTTTAGTATGTTACACATTGAACCCAATGAGGAAAATCGAGGGCTATTTTGTTATTTTATGGGACTATTTTGTTAATTTTGGGGTCTAAATCGCCCTCAGCCCCAGTGTACTTCCTACGCTGATTCAATAATTCAAATGCCAACAAGATATTTAAAGTGATAGGCTAACATTGTGGAGCTTCAATTTAAAAAATTGTCAAATTTTGATATCTGAACTACATAGTAATGTTCATATGGACAAATAAACACCAGGCTAGAATAAAAAAGTTTGGAAAGTTAAACTGCCAATGGCAAGTTATGCATGAATAAACAATTAAAACTTGGGGCGAGTTTAAATAGCATAGGTGTACACACAGTAAGTCTATGGGAGAAAATGGGCAGGTGAATCCAATCAATTTACGATTTTCACTTTTTTAAAGCACTAAATAATCATTTTGAAATACAATTTTTTCAGGGCATCATTTTTAGACCTTATCAAAGACAATGGTAGCATGGGGAATCATGTAGCTCAGATTTTTTTTAACTGTGGTAAATGTTAGCCAATACCTTCTGAAGTGATGGCATGCACTATGTTTTTGAATAAAATTATATGAAAAACAATTATTATATTGGAATTACTGAGATTACAGGGCTGGAAATAAAATTTTATTTATCGGGGCTACTTTCAAGCGAATGAGGAAAATTGAGGGCTATTTTGTTATTTTAGGGGGCTATTTTGTTAATTTTGGGGGATAAATCGCTGACTGAGAATTACTTGTGAACGTCACAACGCTGACAATTTTGTAATACATGTAATCTCTGGAACTTTCAAAAAGTTGTACATGTATACTCTTATTAGCCTGATTTTCTCAAACTTTCATTGGTGTATTTCCCTGATTTTGTGCTTCATTTCAAAGCAACTTGTTATGAGCCAGGAATTCCCCTGTAACACTCTTAGTCCCACACATAAGCTTTTGTGTTGCTATTGGCATATGGCAGTCACTGCTTGGTACTGAGAGGGTTATTAATAAGTTTATTATAAATACCAAGTTTGGTCAGAACTTGAACTCCTTTCATTCTTTCTCAAGTTACTGACACAAAAAATGGGCAGGTGGCCGGAGTCCCTGGCGCCACTTTGCGGTAGAGTAAGAATCATTTCAGCGCTAATAAATTTATGAAGCAATATTTCTATCAAAATTCAAAGTTACTAAATAATTCAGATCATACGGTGTTCTTCAAAAAGACAGCTTTTCATGCGAACAGCTAGAAGGAAGAAAGAAATCAACTGACCTTAATCTTGAAATATTACTCTCAATGGACGGAACAGCTGTTGCATACATGCAGCCTACAAACCTTCTACATGTACAGTAGGCCTATATCATTAGGGACACCACCAGTGAAAAATTGTGATTTAAAAAAAAAATGTGATTTTACAGTGAGAGTTGCTGAGCAACTATGCAAAAACTTCACAGAAACATTGCAAGAAAATTGCACACCATACATGTAGCATGATTTTTCAAACTTCATGTGAAGTTTCTCCTTGAGTTGGACAGTGAGAATTGCTCACAGCAGAAAAAAAAATAATGTATTTGTTGCGCAATTTTGGTCGCTTCCTGATAAACCCATGCATTTTGTTTACATCTGACCCGTTGAGCGTGGTGTAATTAAACGAACTAAAAGTTGTACGAACAGTTACCTGTAAACCAGCCCATTATGGAGCTGAAAATTGCAAGTTTTCTGAAGTGTGGTAATATGATATCTCAATTTACATGTAGGTTGCAGTGCGAACAGGGAAGTCATATATCGCCATTTTTACTGTCACAATTTTTCCCAATAAGAATGGCCCTGCTACCCTTCAGTGATAGTATAAACAGGGCATAGCGGTTTTTTCACTGCTACTGTTTGAATATGGTTTACCCCATCCCAACCCCCAACCCCCCAAACCCAACCAACAAACACTGAAAATGTTAAGGTAATGTACTTCTGTAGTCATACCCCCAGCCAGGAAAAAAAAAGTGACACTCGAGTGACTCAACATACATGAACATGAAATAATGGTATGGAATACATTTATCCTCCATTTATTCGGGCAAATTTCATTAAAAATCAATTCTAACTGAAAGCATTTCAGGTACATGTATCCACTGTATCACACCAGCCAATCAAATTGAATTGGGAGGTGTTTGTAATGGGAGAACTTGAATTGGGACGTGCCCCGCAACAGGGAAAGGAAACCAAATTAAACGTATTGAACAGACCCGTCGTCAGTGATGGAATACAGTTTCATATTTGCAATTTAATGACAGCTTATTTCACTCTGGGTACTTAAGAAAGGAATAATATTGAATTGCGTCGATGAACCGCACAATAAATCATCCAGCTCGGGCAGCTAGGGCAGAAAGCTCCTGGGATACAGTTACTAAATGGATTTCGTGTCCTTAGGGGAGGGTGGGGTGTGTGAGGTGGGGTGGGGTGGGAGAAAGGAGGCTTGGCATATATCTTCCACTATAGTAGGTCAGATATGGAGCGAAATTAAATAAAGTTTTCTTCTATGGTGACGTGAGAGATGTTCTGATTTTTGTTTTCTTTGGACCTGAAAGTGTGCAAAGTGAAAGTGAGCTGCATCCAGGAACCTGTAGGCCCTACATGTTGTAATAGATCATGGATTTTAACTACATGTAGTGTTGCACGACTCCTGGATTTTTGGGAGTCGACTAGTCGCCAATCAAAAGTCGCGACTCGGACTATTTGCTGACTCTCAGCGTTCAGTTCTGTCTGCATGATCAATCAGTCAAAGGAGGCACACTATAGCCTATACAATGACTGTTCAGTGTCCTCCTTCAATGATTTCAGTAAATTCAACTTTCAACTGTGATTACGATCATTCAAAAATTGACTTTTTGCCATAGTCCCACACATTGTCATCAATGTTTTGACTGGTTTATATGGCATACATATATGATAACATGGAGTCGATTCTTGCGTTTCTAAAGTCGGAGTCGCGACTCCTCGACGATAGTCACGACTCCGACTTTTGGCGACTTAGTCGTGCAACACTAATTTTAACCAATACGCCCTACATGTAGTAAAAATGTTCAGGCATGGAACAGATGAGGAATTTATGTGAAGAAGTCCAGCCAAATATTGACAATTTGAGCACATGCCATGAGAACTGGGGTGGGGGACCATACTTTGACACCCCCCCCCATAAAAAGCAGACTACTATAAAAGAAAGCAGTTCAGTGGGATATGCTACCTTCTTTTTTAGTCGATAAGATTAGCAGAAGATAAAGTTTACTACATGTACATAAAGCACAAGTATAGTTTTGGTTGATCACATCAAACCTACTGAAAATTGTTTTTAGTGACAAATTATGATGTTTGAATTAAAGGAGAGCATCTAGCCGTGTGTACACTGTACATTACCTATGGGAAATGGGTGCCTCCTCTCCCCTCCCCCCAACAACATTTTACATTTTGAGTAGTTTCTAAAAAAATGGAAGAGTTTCAGAGCGAGCAATTTTCAGGGCATTGATATAGAGGTCTGTTATTTAGCAAAGAAATTCATTTTTACCACATAACAAAACTATACTTCGACATCAAGCTCTTGCAAGTTGTGTGTATACTGTATAAACCCAGCAAGAATTTCTGAAATTCATGACCAACCTGTGGGATTAAAGGCATTTCAGTCAATTTATATCCCAGCATAAAAAGTTCTTTTTCTGACTATGATATTTGCCTAAAGGCGGGCTGTACAATGACATTCATTTAAGAACCCACTAATACCACAAATCCGAATAAAATGAACTTGCAGAAATTCATCTGTCACTATTGAGTGATTAAGCCTGTCTTGCAGATAGATCATGGCTAATATTTTAATACAGGGTACGTGTATGAAGTTATTCACAAAGAATGAAGAAACTGTCAAGATGATTCTGATTCACTGATTTGAAGAAAAATGTGTTGAATCATCCACAGGAGATTAAATTTGATTAATAACACTTTTTTTTTGGCTTTCTTTGAGTTCATATTTTTTTATTCTGGATGAGTTGAAGTTTGTTGTTGTTCAATAAGAATTGCATATTTGTGAAAACTAATTTACATTTTTTTTGCAATTGTGTGTGTTCTCTTTCGGGGGGGGGGGAGGGGGTGGGAAATTGGGGATCATGTCAACTTTTCTCAGAAATGTTGTTCCCTCGATTACTGACATTTGTTCACACTTTGGTTGGGGATGGGGGAGGGGGCAAATCACAGTACAAAAATACAAACTAAATCATGGTACTGAGGGACTTGAAAATTACTCTCTTCCATTTCACCAAAGTAAGATGCAGTGTTCTCTACCCCTGGCCCCCTAAAGTAATGTATGACCTACAGGTATGTACACCTATAGAATAGATAACTTTAGTGTCACTACCCATTGCCCTATCAGAACTTGTATCTGACCAGTGCAATCCTTCGATCTGACAAATTCAACCAATTTACCTCCAACCGATATATGTAATGTCGTTCACTTATTGTCATGTCCCCAGACATCAGTGTCACAAGAAATCAAAGGTTTGGACAGTGCTTGGACATCTACCAGTACTCTGGACCTTTAGGGGATGTGCCCCATGGGCACACGGGGCCAACGGAGTCCCACTCGCATGAATCACTGGCCATACATGCTGTGCAGGCGGGTACTGAGTAAACGAACAGCAACCGAGATCACGGTTTCGATGAGCCCAGCGATCACCAACCTTGCTCCCAAGCTCAATTTCAGGGTTGCCGGGGTCACGCGGGGTCACTTTTCATCCCGAGGACTCCAGAGTCCAGTTTGGTTCACTAGATACCCTTCGAGTGCCAGAGAAATTGATTGTTTTGTGCCGGAGGCAAGGGGTGTCAAGAGTGAGCAAGGATCAAGCCTTCAGGTAGGGCTGGCTGGCTGGCCTGTCTCCCCATTTGGCGGGAATTCCTTTCAACAAGATCTCTTGGACTGAAATAAATTATTAATGTTTCTCCAGGCCATTGTTGGCTATATAAATTTGGTTTCAACATGGCAATTTGACAATCAATTATAAACTAACCAACTGTATGTAGTTGCAACAAATGTATTACGTAACCACAAAATTCCTACGGTACATGTATGAAAAGACAGAAAACTCAATACACCTACTACAGGAGTGGAGATTTAAAGATATTTTCACAACTAAACTAACAAAAAACCTGGACATTTTCGCTTCGTTTTGGTAACACAAGCTTTGAAAAATTGAAGCCAGACATTGGTTCACAAATTTTGATACACGTGGCACCAAAGCTCTAATCTTTGAAAGTATTGAAATCTATTGAAAGTATCCAGAATACACTACAAGTAAAATGGAAGAAAATAGTCTAGTGTAACATCTTTTTTCTTCTTGTTTATTCATTTAGCTTTGTTTATTCATTCACAGGGATTAAGTTATCTATTTTTTTATTGCAATTAATTTATTAACTTATAATTTATCTATTTATTTATTTATTTATTTTTGATTGCATTTATTTGTTTATTTCATTTCATTTAACTTATTTGTATTTAATTTGTCTACATGTTATTACAGTAACAATTACATAATTCATTTCAGTTCTGATGGTGGCGTTAATGGTAAATCCAAACCTGTCTTGTGAGAAACGACTGGTATCTCCTTAAAATGTAATTCTTCAACTGAAGTTAAGAACAAATTACGTATTTGTTTACATCCACAGGTCACACACTAGTCTCACATGGCTTGGAACATTACATTTGCCTCCCCATTGATGCCTCTGTACATTAACCGGAGTTTATTGATCTGGTCCTCGCTGGCATCTGAGTTACCTTGTGTGTTAGCCTTTCCCCAGTATCTGACATGTGATTGTATGGATGTGAAATACAACAAATGATATTATGTTATGTACTGCGGCCTACATAGTTTTCCAATTAGTACATTGTACGCGTCATGGTTCTATTCAGGAGTTCTACTGAACACACACTGGAATGGCGATATCTTAACTGAGGCAATAAGTCCATCTGAAGTTGAACTAATGATTGCGCGAATATTAACGGAAGCATTAAAAACATACAGTATATTCAAATTTTGATGTCTGCCCTATACTATTTGCTAGCCTACATAGAATGTTATTATTTGTTGTGGCCTATGTGTTGACAAATAAACACCCTGGAAAACAAAAACGGGATATTGGCATACACAAATATGTACTGAGTAGCATGTACATCTGTAATGCTTAGAAAGATATGTTTACATTAACATACTAAGCGGTTTTTAAATGTGCTTATACCTTTACAGTTTTTATGTACATGTAGGCCTACATCACACAAGCTGTGCATTGACCTTCTTTCTGGACGTTGAAGTTGAAAGTATGTTTTGTAAATTGTCACAAATCAGAGTAAAATAAACATACCTACGAACATTATACTTGGGTCCATGCTACACTTTAACACTGCAATTGCAGGACATTTGCACACAGTAAGAGGTGTACATACTGTAACCAAAAAAGAAAAAAAAAATGTTAAAAATGTGAGGGCTTCAGGCATGATAAATTGTTTATTTATTTATCAAACATATACATACAGTGATCATTTAGTGATCAGAGTATTCTACAGGTACTGTACCCAGTATATCAGATTGTTGCCCTGTGTTTCTTTCAATGAATTCCATTCCCCCTACTCCACTCCCCACTCACATCTCTGCTACAGGTAAGCTGTAGGCCCTCCTGTACTGTCTGTACAGTATGTGTACACTCTACTCAATGCATGCTAAAATTCTGCATTATTTTG
>JZLH01S0098213.1:2271-12304 GCA_001188425.1 Eucidaris tribuloides
CTACATGTTGTTGTTTTCTACAACATATTGCCATTGGACTCCTCCAAACCTCCAAACCCAACAGCCACCCAATTTCATTCCCTTTTCCAGCTGCCATCTGATTTTTCCATAGACACAAGGATAAGGGTGGTACATGTACCTGGTCCTGGACTAGACATCCGAGGGTCACTCTCATCACTCTAGTGACCCTACCCATCACCTCCTTGATCTACCATACCAGTCCATCTGTGATAGAGTTCTTCAATTCCTGTTTGCCCAGGCAAGTAAAATCACAGGTGGGCAAACAAATAGACATTGTAACTGAATTGTAAATTTTTTCGTCACAAGTTTGGGCAAGTGGTTGTTACTGTCTACATCAGATGTACCTGTATCAGTGGCTTCGTACAATGTAGATCATACAAAATGAACAAGAAAGAACAGCAAGTACTATTGTACTATTTGTACATACATGTACAAATACATGTACATGTAGTTCCCCTGTACAGTTTAGTTAATGCTCCCCTGTATAGTTCAACTTAATATGTGAGACACTGGCTGGAAGGAACAACCACGGATTCGTTCAGTTCTGGCAAAGAGCTAGAACTTTCCAACACGACCTGTTTTTTTATCAAAAGGATTTTGATTGGAACCAACTCCCAACTGCAGTGGTCCAGTACTGTCATTTTCATCATTTAAAAATATAGCAACCAAGTTAGCATAGAATATATTTTACTGACATGTCTGACCAAATCATCCAGATACAGGTTACCACCACAAAGGGCCAGCCCCAGCAGGGGATGGCCCTGGACATTGATACCAATTGGCCTATTAACTCTTAACGTGCCGAAGTCGCAGATCTGCGACAAGTAATACACATAAAGTCCATAGAGGTTAAAATCCTCCGGCACGTTAAGAGTTAAAGAGTCTAAACATGGAGGTGCCTCTATATAGTCATAACAGTCTACATAAGCATGAACATGCATACACATTTACACCTCTCTAAAATGCAAGAACACATAACATTAAATGTATGAACAGTTAAAGGTAAATAACATGATTGGGGGTAGTCGTCAACTTCGGCTGAAACTACTCTAGTATCAAGTAAACTATGCAAGGATTCTCCTGTGAAAATCTTGTAGTCAAACGTTGACTCATTCTAAAATAAACAATGTCAATATCACTCGTAGCACGAAAACCTGCTGTGTGGCTCTCTATGGGGTTTATTTTTATCATCCCCGGATAAAATTAAGATACTCATATGTTTATGCTTGATTCTCCTTAAGTAAACAAATTACAAACAAATCCTCCCAGGTGGGAGATCCACTCCTGCTAGTGTATACAGGTGTAGTTGGTATCAACTGATTTGGTTCTTGAGACATTTTCAATTTCAAGTGTTCCCAATCATGTCACTAACCTTTAATATTAGACAGGGCTCCACACTAACTTTTTTCCCTACTTGCCCTTTGGGCAAGTAAAATGACCACTTTCAGATTTTTACTTGCCCGAATAAAAAATTTACTTGCCCAAAAATAAACGTATTGATAAAAAACATTGAATATTATTTCTCAATAATTTTAGCCAACAATGCCCTTTTGTAGAATTGGACGTTTGTTATTTTAATACTGAATGTTGCAAAATGTGTAATATTTATGAATTTATTGAGTCATAAAATTAAGTACAATGAACAAAATAATGATGAAATCTTTTAGTATTTAGACATATTTTATTTGTTTTGGGGTGAGATTTTTATGTTCTGCTCATTTTATGATCAAAATTTAACTTGCCCAATCGGGCAAGTAAATTTTAGCATTTTGAATTTTTACTTGCCCGGCATGAAATTTTACTTGCCCCGGGCAAGCGGGCAAGTGCTAGTGTCGAGCCCTGTATTAGATCTCATTTGTGAAGCATGCCTCTATCTATAGCTCTAATCTACCAGATCTGATTCAGATTTCAGAGCATTTTTATCTACCCCAGGGGCAAGCGTCATAGAAATAACCAAAGTCCCATCAGCAGCACCACCACCACCACACATTCTTTACACTTGAGCTTTTTACACTTGATCGTAATTGTTTCCTGCTTGCATTGTTGTATCACAGATATGTTCCTACTGAACTTTGATCTCAGACAAGATGCTATCTACTGTGTGCAGCTTCTGCTAAGCTCATTCATGTCAATAGGTTAGATCACACTCCACACATGCTGCAGTGGCACTTGATGTACTGGTATCAAGCATTTTTAGATAGTGCCACATTGATTCAATGTTTTAATCTAATGTTAATTTCAAATAGCTTTAAACTTTTACATTTACGGTGAAAACTTCTGTTGTGAATGTTGTGAAGATTTATAGAGTTAATAATTACAATAGATATTTGCAAATCAATAAATTTTCAGCAATGCATGTCATATTGTTTTCTGTATCATGAAGAAAGTAAACATCAAATCTCTCCAAACGTGTGCTTACAACATGTTACACACATCAAATAGCTACTTTTTTTTGGGGGGGGGGGTCATTTCCTTTTAGCGGGGAGTGTAACCAGCTTGGGTTTCTGGTGGTGGTGTGGCACAAAGAAGCATATTTTCCCTTGTCAATTATTTTCCTCCTAGATTTTCATCATCGCACATTTTTTTTTTTTATGCCAGCCATGTGAAGGAGCACCTGATGGGGTGCCTAAGGGTGCACAAAAGATTTGAAGGGGGGGGGGACAGACGAAGGTAGAAGGACTTTGTATGAGAGTGTCTGTGTCTCATTCCCCATCTTTCTGTTCCTGCCAAGAGGGGCTTTACATGACTCTGCACATTATAAGTGGTCTGTGCTTTCAGACAGAGAAATCTCCACAAACACTCTACTTTTCCCTTAATACTCAGCTTGGGTCAAGGCAAATACAGAAGTGTGCTTGAATTGCTGCGACTTAGGTCTAAATGCTGGCATAGGAGTCCCATGGATTAACACCATGAAAGAAAGAGTCACAGAACAAATTTCGTAATTTGTTAGCCTTCTCACACCCAATTAACTTGGGCTAAAAATCCCTGAAATTTCACACTGAGATTTGACACACATTGACCATTCCATCTCTTTTGGGAAGTCAGTGATATATATCTGCAAGGCAGGACAAATAAATACTGAAATCTGCTAGTCTCAAGTCATTTCTGCAGTGCATTTATATGTAAGGAGAAATTGATGTGTGATCAGTCTATGATGAAATCAACAAATTCAATCAAAGAATATGATAAATTCTTGATTTTAATTGATTTGTTTTTCATTTACTGAATTTATGCCAAACATGTCTGGGTGAATAAGCAGTACAGTTCGGCCTCGGTTATACGGCCATCAGTTAACCGGCTCTCTCCATTATCCCGACAATGGACTTATCAGTCATTGCCTGTAATTGATACACCTTTATCAGAAGTGTACACATAAACCTGCTGGGTATTGGGGGAAAAGTAAATAAGTAACACTTGTGTGTGGTCTGTTGCAATTTGCACATGGTGTGTGGGTTGTAATACAATAACTTATGACATTATTAACTCCCCCTATACTGTGTTTGTACATTATCTCTCTTATCCGGCCATATCACTTATCCGGATGACTGCTGGTCCCAACATCGCCGGTTAATCGAGGCCGAACTGTACATGTACTTCTAAGCTTTAGATCAGAACACATTGCTATTTTTTTTTTGGGGGGGGGGGTGCTGCCAGTGGTTGGCGAGTCCAATAGGCTAGCTACAACTTTGGAAATAACCATGTTCTCCATCTGTCTTTCAGTGATCTTTAAAGGCACTGTATAACAGTGTTTCCACCAGTTTAAAAAATCTGAGCTGCATGATTCCCCATGCTACCAGTGTCTCTGATATGGTCTAAAAATGAAGCCCAGAAAAAATTGCAGTTTACAAAACATCATTGAGAGACCATTCCAGCTTTCCCCCATAGACTGCTGTGTTGCAGAATTTCCTATCGCCCGATAGGAAATTAATGTGCCAATTTGTATCTGCACATATTGTACTAGTGACAGCATAACTGTCCAAACTTTTGTGTTCTAAGGTGTTTTTATGTCCATTCAAACACTGTCAGATATGTCAGATAGCAAAATTTGACAATTTTCTAGACATGTCTTCCACAGTGTTATATAGTGTCTTTAACCTATGCTCTTTAGTAAAGAGCATAGGTCAAAGATCACTGAAAGTCTTTACTACTCATCCCCCTAAATTTTAACAAATCTATATACATTACCAAGTTTGATTGAAATTATTTGTGTTATTTTCATACAAATGACAATATAAATTTGTAAGTGACCTTTTGCTCTTGGAATTACTGACTCTTACACAGTACATGTACATGTACCTGAAGAGATTTTGTTCACCATGTGCTTTACTCACAATGGTACACCAACGACAAAGATCTGACCCGCATCGATTCATGTGCAGTCTGCTGTACTTCTCCTTTCTTCCCCCTTCCTTTTCTTTCTATTGACCGGTTCTGCATAGTGCACTTGCTGGTAGTTTGTGGATGCACTCTGATGCATTCTACAGTACTTACTATTAGTTACTAAGAGAGAGTTACATTATTGATTCTACTACAACTTCACAGTCTTTGCTTCAACCTAGACTATTGAACCCACTGGAGACAATATGATTTCACTTAAAGCCACAGCAGGCTAACATTGACCACAGTTTTAAAAATGTGAGCTCCAATGCTCCATAATCCTCCATGTTCTAAGTGTCTTTGATAAGGTCTAAAAATGAAGTCCTGAAAAAATTGTATTTCAAAATGATTATTTAGTACTTCAAAAAAGTGAAAAATCATAAGTTGACCGGACTCACCTGCCCATTTCCTCCCATAGACTTACTGTGTGTAGATCTGGGCTATTTTGCACTGTATTACTTTATTCATTCATATCTTGCCAGTGGCAGCATAAATTTCCAAACTTTTGTATTCTATGGTGTTTATTTGTCCATTCAAACACTACTATGTAGCTCAGCCTCAGATTATAGCAAAGTTTGATGATTTTTTAATTTGAAGCTCCACAATGTTAGCCTATTACTTTAAATTCATTATGGCGTTTTCCATAGACCTCAGCCCGAGATATCCCGTTCTTAGTCTCTAACCGGTTCAAACTACTATAGACCTGTAACGGTATACACAGATGACCAGTGTTCAACCAGGATTTATCAATTAATGATTTCACAGTCTGTTACCAATTTTTTAAAAAAAGACTAGATTTAAGATTTAAACAAACACAACACTTAGCACAATAATTGGTGCTAGAAATTATATCTGTACACATATATTCAACATTTTGGCTATGTTGCATACATGTATGTACAAACATCACAAATGCATACATGTACACAAATACATGCTTATGCAAAACCTGGAGTAAACTTTAGTTATGAACCTTGAGTGTTAGGGTGCCAGGGTTTTATCCCTCTCTCAATTAGCAAATTAATTTGTTTAACACTTTTCCCCTTCTTTGGAAAACACATGAGATATAAACATATTTAGCTAGATTGGTGATAGGCGACAGCATCATCACTTTTCTTACATTTCTATTCACAATCAAATACAGACTGACATACTGGATGGGGGCATGGGGAAAACAAAGATCATGAAACAAACAAGATTTGTTTTTTCCAACTAACTGAGGACTTTGACATTTCCAATGAACTGTTCTAAAATGGAATTAGGGCCTATACATACAGTACCAGAAGAATGAGTTTCAAAGGGTGTAAACAATTACAATATTAATACTACTGCTACAAAATGTTGGTAAAATTGAATTTAACTTTTACCCTGGAGTACTACACAACACCATTAAACTTTCTGTTGCCTAGCTGTAGGTTCATTGGTTCAGGTAGGCCTTACAGGCATATTTATTGGCCTTTTGCTTTTGATAACTTGCCATCATAAATAAATACACAGACAAAAATGAAAATATCATATAGTTATCATTTTATACAATTTAACCCAATAAATGCACCAGAAATGTGTTGTGCTTTGTGAATCCTGGTTTTGAAAAAAGCGGTCTCGCCCTGATGCACAAGGACTGGGACAGCTGTACACAAACGACAAAGATAGGGTACAGAAACCACGAGGCTTTAAATTTGGCACATTGCAGCCCACTGCCTGGCCTTGAATCTATTCTATTCTCATCTGTTAAAGCTAACAACAAAGCAAAAACCCTGTGGGTAGTCCTACAGCGTGTCTCCAGTTGGATGTTTATCTTGCGCTTTGTATCCAGCACGATTCTGGATTTGGACCAAAGACGAGGTTTTCGGGTGCATACCAAAGCCTGTGTAAATCTTCACATTTCAGCGAAGATGATGCTATGAAGGGGAATTACGTACAGTGCAGCGCAAGATTTCCATCACCAATTTGTTTTCACGACTCAAAAGTTAAAGGGAACAATCATTCAATGGTCTCTGTAGGTCTGATCACTAGTGTACACATTTCAAGATGTTATTTCTCACTTGTAAAAGTTCTATTAAATGTGTACTGGTACTGATAAAATTAAAACAGACAAAAGAAGTTATCAGACAGTGAAACAAAAATGAGGCAGAAAATGGCGATACTCTATTCACTAATTAAGTGCAAATTAGGTAGGCAGCGCAACTTGAACCTTTTGCTGAAACTTGTTCTTTTAACAACCACTTCAACTCTTGGTTACCTCATGATGCTACAGCAAGCATCCACCCCATACTGTGCACTGTAGTCTGATACTGCATGCTTTAAAACTTAAAAACACACAACGACACCCTAACGCACCTATTTCCATGGGAAGAAAATTACAGCTTCTAATTGCGTGTACTCCATCGTAACTAGTAAACAAGTTCACTTTACTGGTTGCTTTTGCCTATAAGGAGTGAATATCATTCTAATTTTAGCAATTACATTCTTGTATCTCCTTATTTTTTTCTCAGATGCATCATCATCAGTAGCTCAGACATATGGGGCTATTAAAAGGAATTAACCATATCTCTCTTGCGATTCTCCAACACTAATAACCCGACTCAGATCCCAGCTGACACCTGTACACGAACAGAATTCTACATGGGGGTCATTCTTTTGTCTAAAATAATCATCAATCATCAGCCTTTTTGGCTTTTGGATTGCTGTGTGTTGCCAAAAAGAAGCCATGCTTTATACCCATCCTTTATCCCTTTCCACTGTAATCACTGTAAATTCTTAATAGTTTAATATGACTTTATAATAGGCGCCTGGTTTGCCCAACAAGCAATATCGAATACAAAAGTTATTTCTATTACACAACAATGTCTCAGCGGACATGTTCTACATCACGAACAAGCGTAAAAAATAGAGCCTTCAGTTTTTCTACAATTCCTAGGATTCTTAGTTTCTTACATAACTATTTCAAAGCCTTGCGGTAAATACATCTCCCTAATTTAAGAAGGAATACAGACTACATGTACATAACTCCTAACCCCAAAAGGAACAGATCTAGGCAGAATATTCAAACAGAGATTAAGCAAACCTTCTTAACTTGTGATTCATGCACTGTTTCATTGTTTGCTTGTTTGTAATCAGACAGTAGGCCTACATGTACATACTGTACTACATTTACCAGTGCCACCAAATTAAGGGTTTTTTATGAATGAGAATGCATCACAACATTCACTGGGCTCATATCAAATCACAATGAGGCCAGTACTAACTACTATAAAACCAGACAGTCGGAATGGGACATAATTTGCTTGTCATGCTGAAAACTTTCCTTTGTGTGTATGCTCCCAATAGGCATACCAAGGGGGGTACATTTTCAAACACCCCCTTTAGCAAATTGGGGGTGTTTGCATTGTTGCAACATGGAATTGTGTTCTTCCGTACCTGATGACTTTTTTTATGTTGCGATGTTGCGTCCATTTACACCATAGAACAGTTTTTGTCCAAACCTGATATTAACCCTTTTTTCCTTCTATTAATTTGCACCACACATGGGCACTCGACTTACAATGTGATACTTATGTGCCGCACGTAAGTCGAAAATCGGGGGCTCTGGAACTGGTTTGAGCGAAAAATGGAGGTCTCCGGAACTGGAGCTAAGGCTCCAGAAAACCTCAAAATGTAATGCTCCGGAACTGCACTGCAGCGAAGTTCTGGCGCGCCAACGGCGAGCCGTGCTGAAAGGGTAATGCTCTGGCCCAGCCACGGCCGTGTAAAAAATCAGAAGCGAAACGGCAAATTTGGGGGTCTCTGGAACTGGAAAAATAAAAAATTTTCTGTGCCTTCTGAAATCGTGATGCTCTGGAACTGAAATTTGGGCTGAAAATGGGGGTCTCAAGTTAACCGCGGCACATACTATGACACAATTATTTCAATGACAATTTTAATAAATCCAATTTATATCTTCACATGCACATGCAGTTCAGATTTCACAAATTTGCTCAAAAGTTTTTGACTATTATTGTTATTCTTCTTAGACACTAGCTATCCTGTAAGAAGTAAAACTTTTGCACAAACTTGTAAAGAATGCCCTCTTTCATTATTTACATGTACCACACATGAATAATTACCATACATTAATGATGGAAATACTCCAACAAAGTAGACAGTGTTATTGACTACTGTCGAGCCAGTCTAGATTCCATGTCCCTTTAATTTATAAAATTATACCAGGCCAGGGAGATTGGACTTACTGAGTGAAGATGCTATTCAAATATTATTAGATCGAGATCTACCATGATTACAAATCAACAACCAAAAATATGATTTAGGATCTATAATCCTAATACAAACCTCCCACTCCAATCACACTCGTGTGTGTCAAATGCTTGAGCTAATGATGTCAAGAAAAGTAAACCAGTCAGTACAATTGCCCAAGACCAAGATGATTCCATGGTGTTTATACACGACCTCCGGCTGCATGTAGTATTTCCGCGAGGGTTGTTGCTCGCAGACGACAGGTCCGCCTGGATTTGTGAGCCACGGTCGCGAACTAATTCCCTTCGCAACATTTTGTCCAAAATATTCAAAGTGTCCGGTACAGTGTCAGGCCATGCGTGGACAACGTTGACTACATCCTCCTTGCTTTGCAAAGTTACTGAAGTCCAGTCTCCACACCATAGTCAGTCACCTATTTCTGCAGCAAAACACGGCGTGCACGCGTACTACCAGTACTACCACCAAAGTGCAATCGGCCACAGCCAACGCCTACGCGTCGCGGTCGGTATACGGTTGCCACTGGTTGTTTCAGAACAGTACGGACCTCAACATGCACCTGTCCTTCTGCCGTGCTGCACGTTGATCCAAAATACCCGAGTTGAGGTAAAAAACGAGACCTTCAGCGAACAGAAATATTAGCTTTACTTTCTCTTACTGTAATCCATGCACGAAGGTCAATTTAAATTGCAATAATGTGTATTTCTGGACTTAAATCAAACTTTTCCTGACATGCAAAGAAGTTCACAATACCGTTGTCGCGTTCGCGTCCATTTAAATTAATTGAGTGAATCGCGCCGCGCCGCTCGCACGCCCCATATGTCGCACGCTACATGTATATAGTGCATAAGTATGTGCGCGCGTTATGCGCACGCGGATATGCCACCCCACGTTGATTTGGCAAAATCAGGGGTAGATAGCTGAGTCGAGGGTCCGGAATTATTGGAATACTATAGTAAAAAGGAGCGTGAAATTTTCCCGGGGGGGGGGGGGCCAGTCAAATTTATTGCTGTACACATGCGTGACCAAAAAAACGCGTTTAAAGGGGTGTTTTTCAAGTTTAGCCGCGGGCCGCGCGTGCACTCGTTAAGGGTATCAAAAACGCAGATTCTCCAAAAAAAGGGTGGTTTTGAAAGACTGGTCAAACGTATTTAGGGTATGTTTCTTTCTTGAAAGCTTTTTTTTTAAAGACTGGCCAAACGTGTTTAGGGTATGTTTTTCGACCCCCCCCCCCAAGCTTTGGTTTATTTAAGCTAAGCCTTATTGTTAGTAAGTAGACTACACTTGTTTAGGGGTCATATTCTGGCGACAACTTGTTTAGGGGCCAAAATGTATAAATGAAGCACGCGAAAAACTCGTTTAGGGGGTTATTTTGCACACAGAG
>JZLH01S0098227.1:625-19962 GCA_001188425.1 Eucidaris tribuloides
TAATTTCAAAATTCTGTGTAGACGATTAATGTGCATAACTCAGCCCTACCAAATGAGGTAATCACAATTAAAATTGGTTGAGAAATGAAGGAGAAGCATTTTTTGTGATTTTGAAAAATTTGCATAAATTTGCATAATTGATTAATTTTAAATTTGCATAATTGATTAATTTCAAAATTTTGTGCAGAAGTCTTGAAGCCCCCACCTAGCCCTATCAGATCAAACAAACAGAATGAAAATCGGTCAAGAAATGTGGGAAAAGAAGCAATTTTTGTTATTTTGGGGATTAATTTGCATAAATTACCATAATTAATCAATGGAGTATAATTTCAAAATTCTGTGTAGAAGTTTAATGTGCATAACTCAGCCCTACCAAATAAAGCAATCAAAATCAAAATCAGTTGAGTAATGAAGGAGAAGAAGCATTTTTTGTGATTTCGAATAAATTTGCATAAATTAAAAGATATAATGAATTTCACGATTCTGTGTAGAAGTTTTAAATCCCCCACCTAGCCCTATCATATGAAACAATCAGAATCAAAATCGGTTGAGAAATGACGAAGAAGAAGCATTTTCAAAACTGTGGACGGACGGACGGACGGACGGACGCCGGACGCCACACCACGGCATAAGCTCATCGGGCCCTTCGGGCCGGATGAGCTAATAAAACCCATCAACAACAACAACAACAATTATTACAATGGTAAGTGAGATGCTCAAATCACAAGAAAATGACAACAGCAAACAACATTACTGTAAATAATACTCTTTGGACTTTATTGCTACAAATGAATACAAAACAAGTAACATTACAGCTGATAAGATAAATGTCTTGGGGGAAAATAAACTTCATGAGTTAAACAGGTAAATGAGATGTTGCAAAAAATACAATGACAAATAATGGCGTTACTTCTGACAGACCTTCCGGGCTTTATTCTTTACTAGCACTGACAGTTATAAACTAAGACAAGGTGAATCAGAACTAAATATAAACCATGTTCATAACATTCTTATTTACGAATAATAACTGCTGCAACTTATGGTTAAAACTGAATAAAATGGATAGAAGCAACTTTGTATCTAACCTACAAAAAGCAAAATATAAATCAGGAAACATGAGTAAATCTCATTTACAATTTCCATACATGTGATAATGATGGTTATCTACATTAACACCTTGCTGAATTCAAAAAAAAATGGTGGTTACATTTAAATTTACTGAGAAAAGCGTACTTTCTTGGAAGATTATCACTCGTTATCCGTGATAGCAATAATTTTCTGCACATGCATGGTGAATGTACATGCCTAATCTGACCACTATCCCACAATGCACCTGTGACAGATACTAGGTGTTAAAAATAAAATTTGATGATTTTGATATGTAATAACACAAAAACTATACACCAGATAACACTAGCATGAGTATGAGTTATAGTTGAAGAGTTAGCATTTTTGTTGTAGGTGGTTTCAATATGATATCAATAATCAGTTTTATGTAATTTATGATTATTTAAAATGTTAGAGTTCAGATTTTGCTCAATATCCAGCTCTCTGTACAAAATTGAGACTGCACTGAAAACAAATGGTGTTTGTAAGAGTGTGTCTAGTCCCCACACAATAGCATTCAAGCAATGGACAATGGCTGGCATAGCACACGTTGGAAACGTTGGTATGCGAGTTTCATTACGTCCAAGTGAGATAAATGCTTTATTAATATTCTTCAGTAGCCTAGCGACTGCTAGACTATTCACCATCCACAGCCATTGTCTCTTGCTCTTGTGCGTGGACAAGGCACACACTCTGATACACACCATTTGATTTCTGAAATGTCTCAATTTTCTACAGGGGGTTGGATTTTGAGCAAAATCTGAACTCTAAATTTTTAAATAAGTATGAATTACATAAAACTGATTATTGATATCGTATTGAAACCACCTCCAACAAAAATGTCCTCTCTTCAGCTATAACCCAAACTCATGCCAGTATTATCTGGTGTATAGTTTTGTGTTATTACCTATCAAAATTAACATATTTTATTTTTAACACCTAGTACATGTGAACTAGTCTTGTACTACATACTAGTGCCCATAAGTGGTAATGGCACAGCTTTAGTGCGTGCATGCATGGACTGTATTCTACAAAAATTAACATATTAATCTGGATTTTAACCCAGCACCCAAAGTGTTGACATCATACATTGAAATGTAAATACAGATCTATCAATGTTTATTTGCATATCGACAGGATGCAACAACAACTGTTTAATTACTGGTTTGTGCAACATGCATGATGAAAACATGCACTTGCCCACTCATTATCCCAATAACTGGACATATATGCACAATAATAGTGATTTCATCCAGAACCATGTGTGTAGATAATAATAATAATTATACTGATATACTCTTATATCTTCTTCAAAACCATCAAATAAAATTATTACATAATGGTACAATGAAACCTGTTTATAGTGGCCACTCAAGGGAGATAAAAAATGTGGCCGTTATAGACAGGTGGCTGCTATACGCAGGTTCTTTAATACATGACTTGTCTCCAAGTGAATCCTTTTATTGTCCACAATAGACAGGTTGGCTGCTATAGACAGGTGGCCACTAAGACAGGTTTGACTGTACGTTCAAAGCAAAAAACACAAAGTCAATTTCAATGCAGTTAAATGAATATGGCAAGATATATGTTTGCAAATATATGTACAACATAAAAACTAGAAAACAAAACCACTAAATCATGACGACCATTTTAGTCAAATTATTACAGTGACTAGTATGTGCGCATAGTCTGATTCTGATGCACATTAATACAGGTACATTTTTACATCGGTTATAACAAAATTTCAACTGCTGGTCCCAATGACTTCGTTATAACGGGAGTTGCCTGTAGTAACATACTGACATGACATTGTTTCACATAAACTAGCACCAAAATGCTGTCTCAAACCATTTATTTATGTTTTGTTATGACATGATATATGCCTGCCTGCACAAAGGCTGTAATTATGATAATGTTTCATAACATAATTGTGATAGTGATTTCAATTGATTCATAAACTTGGTGTACCAATAGGAGGGGTCATAAATTTCACAAAATAATTGTTACAGTTTCCAAGAGTAGAGATTTCAAAGGTTTTCCCCCAACTGCCTGCCGGCCATTCAGCCCCCCCCTAACATAGCAGCCATACGATCACTTTATATTCATCTGCCAAAAAAAAAAAATGCAAAAAAAAATAAAAGCTAAATAATGTTCAAAAGGTAGTTTTTATAAGGGGGAAGGAAACAAGGTTAAAATTTACCTACATCTTTGGTAAAGATGACACAGGTGTGCATCTTAAATCAAAGATTGAGCAATTAAACAAAATGATACAAGGACTGCAAAAGGGTACAGGGAAAAACCTGGAAGGGGTGGGGGGAGGGGGGGGATACAATGGCCTCTTCATTCAGGCCAGCGAGTTGGGGGGGGGGGTCTTTAAGCATTAATCCTGACGAACTGTCTACACACGAAGAAGTTCACATAAGACTCATGAGGTTCATCCAATACCGGTACAAGAAGAACATAGTTGATTCACAGTACCGAATGGGGGACTCAGTTCTGGAAACCGTATCTAAACATACATACCTCGGAGTGGAACTGAACAATAAACTAACCTGGTCAAATCATATTCAAACTGTTTCTTCAAAAGCAAATCAGATTCTTGGCCTGCTTCGCAGAAATTTGTATAGTTGCTCACCGGATGTTAAAGCAATTGGCTACAAAACATTAGTCAGACCTCGACTGGAATACTGTTCATCAATCTGGGACCCACACCAAAAGGAATACATAAATCAACTGGAGGGGATACAACGGCGATCCGCCAGATTCGTGTTAAATAACAATGACAGACGAGCCAGTGTTTCAGATATGATCTCTAAACTCAAATGGGAACCCCTTACCCACAGAAGAGCGGCTCAACGATTAACTTTAATTTACAAATCCATCCATAAAACTCATCGCAATTAATACGGATTCATACCAGTCAACACCATCAGGGGGGGGGGGGGGGTTCCACACACGGAAACAATCTTCAATCTCGTTCAACAAACTCCCTACTTCTAAGGATTGTTACAAATATTCGCTAGTCGCTACTACCACGTACATTCTCTGCTGAATGGAATTGCCTACCGCCACACGTTAGAGATGCTTCCTCCATCGACATATTTAGAAACCGGTTAAAACAAATAGATATGGATAAAATCATCAAAAATGGTCACTTTCAAAATTAATACCAAAACATGCTCAGTCTACAAAATTGCGCCTGCATGTCACATCCCGATGAGGAGTTTATGCAGTAAACCACCAGAACCAGAACCAGAACCAGGTATACAGTTGTAGTCTACATATCATGAGGTACACACACTACCGATATACATGTACATAGCCCTAGCTGGCCCCCTATTACATAGAGGGTCTATATATATAGGCAATACCACCAAGAAACAATCAAGAAAAGACCCTAACTTGGAAAGACAAACCCAGCACCCAAAGAGGATGCCAAAACATGGCAAACACCATAACTGGTACATCAGGGGTTAATAAATGTGCAAGAAATCTGACATCCCCAGATGTGTGGAAATGTATGTTCACTGATGACATGCTAGACATTGTGGTTGAACAAACGAACAGGAAAATCCAAGCTTTCCGGGCAGATCCCCATCCCTGTTTGCTCTCCAACAACAATATTGCATATTAAACTCCTACCATACAGATAATATGGAAAGAAAGTCTCGGGCTGATCTATGCTCGTAGAACGCTTCTATCTGCTACCGTGGCAGAAGTTGAAGTGATAAATACGCGATTAAAATAATATTATTGAATATTTTACCTTAAATTTGCTATCCTCTTGCAGCTCAGAAGTTCCTTTTTCGAAATAAGTCCTTTTTTTCACACTAAAACATCGTTTATAATATGATAAAATGCATCTGAAGCACAACCAGTCAGAGAGCTTTGCGGAAGCGACTTCACAGGGAGATGCCATTTTGTTGAATATTTTGTTGTTGCTGCTTTTTCGACGGACGTTCGCGAAGGGGTAAATGCCATTTTCTTATAGAGAAGATCCTGAACTTTCGATTGATACCAAACTCTCCAGGTAATTTTCACTTTTAAATACCTTAAAATCAATTTCAATTATATGTAATCATTTTTTTTGAAAAATCAGGCCATAATTTTTCTAAAAACTCATAAAATTGACAACTTAGAATGATAAAAAGGTATGCATAAGTAGTATTTTCTGAAAGCTTGAAGTGTTGTGATTTAAATGGTGCACGTTGATTTTTATTTGGCCTGTGCGTTAAGCTGCGATTTCCGTATGTTTACAACTGTGTTGAATTGAAGAAATCTGGAATGGCACCGTGACTGTGCGTGTATTACTGTGTGATAGCTTGTTTATGTTCATATATATAAAAGACTTTCATTAATGTTATATGGAATCTATAAATAGTTAAAGTAATGAATTTACTTTTATAGATGAAATCTAACCTGCATTTTCCATAGTTTCAAACTTATTTTAAGAGATGAGACTGATAATGATTCATTAATACTATAGAAGTATATATATACTTATATATCTATATGTACCATCAACCATAACTTATTATATAAGCTCTAACCCAGTTCGGAAAGAGTTCCTTTTGCGACAGCCACCCCTAACTCTATTACCCTAACCCTATCCCTAACCCATACCTAACCCTAACCCTATTGCCCTCACCCTAACCCTAACACTTTTTTTTTTTCATTTTGGGTGGCTGTCGCAAAAGGAACTCTTCCCCCCAGTTCCACTATTTTCCTTTATTAATAAAGTTACAAATGAAGTATCTATTGGACTGACATATTTTTTTTCCTTTTCTTTCTTTTTTTTGGGGGGGGGGGTGGTTGAATAACATTTTACTAGACTCTACAAACACACTTAAAGTAAATCAACTTTACTAACATTATTTCCTTTTATAATTTGGCAAGTATTAGGAATCAATTCAAGTTCTACCGTGCAGTCGTCCTAGAATGTGATGAAACAACCAAGGCAAAATGAGCTTTAGAAAGCTTGTTAAAAAAGAAAAATTAACCAGATGTGAACTTCTCATCACTGCTGTTAAGAGATTTACAGAGGATAATTGCAAAAAAAAAATGGTTAATGCTGTCAGATCTGCTTCACTTGCCAATGACAGACAGAAGCCACTCACAGACCTTTTTTGTGATCTTATTTTTGACTGTTTGTGTAAAGACACATTTTCTTTGTACGAAAGGTTGCATATCATGGCAAAATTGTGAAGTTACATCTTACTTTAAATGCCATAAGACGTCTTTTGAAATGAACTTTCCAATGATACCAAATTTAGGTAGATGGATCTCAAATTCAAGTTATTGTTGCTAGTTGATTTGATTGTTGTAAATCTGACATTCGATATCTAAAAACAGGTAGAACGAAACACTGAATCTTCTTCCTTTTAACATGGAATATATCTATCAATCTTTAAGATACAGAGTTGATTTAAGCACCACTCTATTTCTCACTTTACAAGCTTTCCAATGATAACAAACTTGTTGGGGTTCCTTCACAAATTCAAAATCTCACCGTACTCCCTAGTCACAGGACTACTTCGCTGCCTCTTGAGAGCATCATATCCTTTTTCAACTGAAAGTGCACCAATGCTGTAACATCAGACCACTTCATGAAGTATTGATGTGAATTTGTAGCCCATGCCTATATAAATATCTTTCCAAGCAGTACAACCAAAATTAGCATGCAGAATATGCTCATGTCCATCAGTGCTGCTAGATATATTTGCACCTCCTTCTCTTACCCATACTGTTGCAAGCCGACCGGGGAGCCTACAGACAACACAGTTCAATATATATACTACATAACATGTCTGTGGGCAGCTGCAGCACAGTCATCTTGGAGGTAGGAACCTCTCAGTAGAACCAAAGAGGCATCTCTCTCTGGCAGTCAAAGAGACAGCAGCTAGAACTGAATTTTCATACCAAGTACTTTAAAGTACTACAAACAGAAGCCTCCACTAATATGTGGTATAAACAAAAAGCACAGGAGCAAGGAATGTTCTACTCACAACAAAATCCATCCTCGGTGTTACCAAGGTTGAATGCAAGTACAAGCCAGCAATATACAAGCTGTATGACTTCATGAAGGGCAGGACTGACAATGCGGATCAGAGGTCATAAACCTACACCTGCAAGGTGAAATTAAACAGGTGGACGCTTGTTGCATTTTATCTACTAGACACTTGCTGTGTCAACGCATCGACTCTCACAGCGATGAACTAAGGGATGAATCCACTGAGGGATCCCTTCGAATTTGGACAAACATTCCAAAACACACACACACACACAATAAAATCACTAATAAACCTCAAATACCGGTAGACATCTTTCAAATTCCTGCAAGTCGCAAATGGGAGAACCCCTGTTATCTATTGTCAAGAGACAACTTATGGTTATAAAATATAACACATCTTTGGTGAGAATCGCCAACCACCAAGTACCTCAAAACATCCAAAATTGCTGGCAAAATGAATATATGAAACACAAGAAATTGTGAGAACCCTTCTGGACCCTTTTGAATCCACAGTGCTAATATCACAAAATTGAAAAATCCAAACCCCTCACTCCCCTGGAAAGTCCATTTTGGCATTTCAATCAAGTCAAACTCTCTGTTTAGCTTAGTGATTCTGGAAGTTTTATTACTAAAGTGAAATAAACAAAAAAAATAAATACTTTATAAATTTTATACTAAAAGCTGAGCTAATATGATACAGATTGTTTTAAGCACACTTAAAGCCCAAGTTTAGTTTTGGGAATTTTTTGTTTATTTGAAAGCTTTATGCCCCAAAGTCATAACCCTGCAATAACAGATTCTGGAAAGAGCAGAGTCTGCTCTATCAGATGAGGTATAACTCATATAACCTTAACGCCTTATTAACCCTTTGGACGCTATAATGTAAAATATAGCCGAAAATCTTGGGGGTCCCCCCCCCCCCGACGATTTTTCATTAATTAAGTTTAAAAAAACCCTAAAGACATCCAGAGTCTATGCAGGGTTATGACTTTGGGGCATAAAGCTTTCAAATAAACAAAAAATTCCCAAACTAAACTTGGGCTTTAAGCACATATGTTTCTATATGCACCATATGATGTACCCATGAGCAACACTCCATGTGTAGCTGGAAACCACGTCATTAGGGAGGAGGCTCAATCCCATCTGTGATTTTTTTCTTAAGAAAAGAGTCATCTTATAAGGTACAAGGCCACAGAGCTCAATGTAAAAGATGTGGCCATGAACTAGCAGGTCTTGTAGCCCACATGCGAACCCTAAGGCTTTTCTGTGAAAGAGTCCAACAGGCCAACTCATCAAAAGTTCCACAAGATGTTTCCATTGATGTACATGAAGAGTTCAATTCCATTGTTCCCAGTTCCAGTACCAGTCCAACCACTGACCATACCACAGCTAGTCCTAGTATTAGTTGTGGTCCCATTCAAAATTTTAGCACTGCTCCTAGTTCAAGTTTTTCTTCAGGATCAGGAACCTAGGATAAGAAAATTAGTTTCAAGTTATGACATAATTTCTTCAAATACATTGTATAGCCCCAGTTAAGCTAGGGGTCAAACTGTGTATCGCCACGCTTAATTTACTTCTAGCTTGCAGCTTTCTTCAAACACTGAAAAAATTTAATCAGAAGTAGGACTGATCTTGAAACCGTGTATATTCGTCAGTTAGACTTTTTTCCTGCCACTTCATCTGCATCCCGACTCCAGGGCTTGATGTTACACACCTCCTTCCCCATCCCCCTAGTACTTTCCTCTACATGATACTGTGTTTACATGGACTTGGTATATGTTATATTCTACGGAACCATTTCGTCTTGAACATTTATTATTCAACTTTATGACTTACAGAGAATCGTGACCCGGACTTTACTGGTTTTATTATTCATCATACTAATTATTTTGTCCTGCTAAATAACTGGATATACCAGCTACTCACATACGGAAAGAACTTGATGGATGAAATCATGGCAACCTTTGAGGTTGATGAGATGACAACAATCTTTCCTCAGGTGTTTGACAAAGACTGGAGTGACTGTGTGGAAGAAGACCATTCCTGCTGACAGGTCAAAGATACAAGTTCTTGTCAAAGAAAGTGAAGTTCAACCAGCTCCACAAGTTCAAAGAACACAACAAAGAAACTATTAGAAGAAATACTATACATGTATAAGAGGAAACTTAACACTAAGAAGAAACTTAACACTAGAAGAAACCTCGGAGGAACACTAAAAAACACAGCTCCCAAAGATGGTTCGCCCCACAGATGCAGGAACAGGGCGTCCCACAAAGCCAGCTGACCCTTGTGGGGGCGCAACATGAGCTGATGTCCCTCATAAGCAAGGAGGCAGCCGCCTTTGTAAAAGAACACTTCAGTGGAAACGCTTCAAAGCAGATAACAGACCGTGGGGCGACAGTGGCAGATAATGCAGACAAGATCTTTGAGGTGCTAGCCAAAGTTTTCAGTGAAGGGAATATGTTGTCACAGCTTACGAAACAGATTTTGTCTACAAATAGCAGAGCAGACCCATCCCTGATTGAATTAGACTCATGCCAAACCCTGCCTCAGTTAGGTCACATTCCTGGAAGCAGTGCCTCGCTGTGTAACAACACAGCTGAGGGCCCCAGTTCTGGCACTGGTCACAGTGCTCTCATATCAGAAGCTTTGGGTCTGCAGACTTACCCAAGGGTAATTTCCCTTATGATGAGGTGAGGTCATCCCCCACAGGTGAATAGTGTGCCCCTCCTAACGCGCCCCCCCCCCCTTCAAAAAAGAAAGAAAAAAAAAAGGAGACCTCGAAACAATAATCTGTCCTGTAAAATCACCATCAATGCTAAGCATAAACATCTTGGTAAGCAAGCAGTTGTTTCAAGCTATAGTAGATGTAGATACAGCCACTGAAAAAACTATTATACATGACCAAACTTATTGTTCACTCCACCAGTAGTCAGATCAGTCACCTCAAGTACTGCCAATAGGAATATGAATATTACATTGGGAACACATTAATTGGAGGAATTCATTTCTGTGGTCCCAGTAAGTGATGACATGTTTCTGGATTATGATCATCTTGATAAACATAATGCAACCATACACATATTGAAAGCCTGCTTATGTGCATAGGTGAGAATATGATGGCATAAATGGTACCCCGGGATACCAACTAGAAATCCGCCGTTTTGTTGAATTATTATTTTTTTTTTTAGCACTGTACCCTGGGTTACAAAATTATGTAAAAGTTACGTAATAAGTGTGAAAATAACAAATTCAGCTTCCTTTTCCCCCATTTTTCATAAGTTTATGCCTTTTTGTTGTGCACTTGCGCAGGTTCTGCATCATAACCACCGATTTTAGTGATCATAACTGAAGAAAATACATGTTTGGACACAAGAGGGCACTGCACAATGCGGTACACCGGGGTACAACGGTACCCCGGGGTAGCGCGTGGTGCATCATATACCCATGTAGTGGAGATGATGACAGACTATCTGGAATTTTCTTTTTTGATTCACTTACCATTTTAGTTAAGAATGATTAAATTTGAACTATTTTAATATGTGTATCCTGCATTATATTGCTACATTTTTCACCATTTAATTGAATTTTGTATAGTGTGTTTATTATAATGTACTTCTTTATTATTAATTTGTATTTGTTTTACTGTAGACTAATATTTTTATGTATGCCATTTAATCTGTTTACAGGGCTCATTTGTAAAGCAGTTTAACAGTTGTACAGTGAACTGAAGGGACCACCCTGTTAAAACCACACTTGATTTATTTCATTTTTTATTTTGCATCAGGAAGAGTATTCTTGCACAGCATCAGCTGACAGGAATAAGAGACATTATTTACAAGTTTACACAACATGGAACTGTTCTGAATAGGTGAAAAAAAAATTTGGGCCGTTACACAAATGATACTACGAAAGAAGTGACACTTGATCAGGCCCCAGACGCATTTGGTTGACAATGCGAACCTGCTAGAAACGAGACGATAGATCATTACAAGTTTTCACATGGAATCAGGAGAGAGGGGAAACTTTGGATACATTCCTAACAGACCTCCGAGTCCTAGCAAAACACTGTAATTTTGGAAATCTACAGGACTCATCGATTTGTGACTGAATAATCTGTGGAATTTGAGATGCTAGTCTCCATGAGAGGCTACTTCATGAAAGTTCATTAGACCTTGACAAATGTGTTACAGCATTCCAGACGTGAGTGCTGTTGAAGGCTCGAGTTGACGTCTTGGAAGGTGATAACCACGATGTTTGTACGGTACACCCAGACAAAAAGAGACAGCAAAGAAAACAGACAATGGCAATGAAACAATGCAAATTTTGTGGCTACAACCATAAACCTAAAGGAGTGCTGTCCTGCATGGGGACAGGAGTGCTACAACTGCAACAGAAAAGGTCACTTTGGAAAGATGTGCACAACAAAACAACAAGGAAAAAATAAAGGAGAGAAAGGAAAAGTAGAGAAATGCAAAAAACCTGGCCTCTGAATGGAAAGATGGTGCTATAATATTCCATAACAAATAGAACAATGCGTAATTAAAACTCAGAGAAACGAATCAGGGACCATGTTAGATTGTGGTAGAGTGTTGTCTCTTATAGATATGGCATCTCAATTGCAAATGTGTTAAACAGTATTGCTGGGACAATACTCAAGCATGACATAAATGCAAAGCTTTATCATCTTCAGATCCTCCATCAACTAACACCAAATGATTTCCTCAGAAGAGTTGAATTATGTTGTCAGCTTCTTGATTTTGTGACACCTAACAATCTGTTCATCTTCATGTCCAATGAAAGTCGATTCTATCTGAATGGGCATGTAGCAACACAAAATACATTCATCTAGGCAACACCTGACAATAAAACACAAAATCACAACATCCACACAATGTTGAACCCCCTCCCCTCCCCCAATCAGTGGTTGTATGGTGATTAGTTGTGCAACAAAGTACATGGCACATCAAGTAAGATGGAAAAGGACGCTCAACATTTGTTTCTGAAGAGGATAGGTAAGAAGGATATAAGTACTGTATGCATACCAATGATCCCTGATGTAGCTATACACAAGTTCGACCTGGGGAATTTCACAGCAATCATACATCCAAACCGAAACCGAACTTGGGCTGTATTTTGATATCATGTACCTTCATACCGAATCTCACGAAAATCCATCAAACATTACTAAAGTTATCGAACGGAAACTAGTGTTTCGGACGAACAGACAGACGGACGGATGGTGATGTTTCTATATCCTCTCCCGACTTTGTCGGGCGAGGGGATAAAAATCATTTTACAACACAAACAAATGGACAAATTGTAGAATACACCCCCACATTCACACATTTCCCATGACTTTCCATATTGATTGTGCTTGAATTTCCTAGTATAGTGTGTAGATCTCCTGACTGAATAAACTGCAGGAATATGATACTGTGGTGTTTTGACTGTGGAGCTACTTTTTGTTAACTGGTTTGAATACAAAACATTGCAGTTATTTTGTGACAACAGTTAGTAGCAGCAGGTGCACTGAATGACTTTCATGTAATTTGCGACCCCGTCGGTTGCCAGCATGTATCTTTTGTTGTTGTAACATTTAGCGTTCCTTACATTCTGCATGTCATTAATATGTCAGCAGTAGCCAATCAGAGAGGTGTGAATCTGAACTACCAATTAGTCATCGTGTATTTTATGACAATGGAAGTGAAGTATCCAATCGAATCATTCTGATTTTTGATGGCTCGGCAGTTCGGAAGTCTTCGTGGATTTTATCATCACTTGTTCTTAGCGATTTCACCGTGGAAGGATCGCACGAGTTTAGGAGCAAGTCACCCGCCTATTTTGTTCACCGCACATGATTCGTCCTGCCGTGATATAACTGGGACATTTTAGTTTCTGACATTAATTTGTACAAGTATTATGTCAGCAAACACTTCCAGTTTTCTTTTGGAGACTTTAGCGGAAGCACGCATCTTACTCCACATATATAAATCATTGCGTCAATATTTATTTTGTGACCGGGAAAAGTGCAATATCTGAACTCATAACACTACTGCATGTGAACTGCAGTCAGCGGTTAACACTCGCATGGGACAGTGCAACGACCGAGTTACCTGTAGCTAGCTACTCGCGTCGCGTATGTATAGCGAACAACGAGTACACTACAAGTACCACAGTCCCACGTGTTGGAACTGAATTCAACTTATCCGTGCAGTCTCCATCCTGCTCATGGTCTTGCGTTTTGACAATTGGTGAGTGAACTCCTATTACAGTTTCATAGCGTTATTACGTGCATAGTATATTTCTACATTGGTGACCCAGTATTACGAGTAACACGCAGCATAATGAGCGATACTGAGAATGTTGATGCAGCTGGGGGCGAGGCTCAGGCGATAACTCTGGTCGCATAGTTACGGCGGTGAGCCTGAAGTTGTCGCCATTTTAGCTGAACGACCCGGCATTGTGGTTTGCCCAAGTGGAGGCCCAGTTTGTGACTTGTGGCATCACGACGCAGGAAACACGGTTCAGCTACATTGTCAGCTCTTTACAGCCCAATATAGCTCAAGAGGTTCGTGATTTCATTATCGCGCCACCAGCTCAAGACAGATACAATAAACTGAAAGCTGAACTGATCAAATGCACAAGTGCATCCGAACAGAAGCGCTTGCAACAACTACTCATTACTGAGGAACTTGGGGACCGTAAACCCTCGCAATTGTTGCGACGGATGCGTCAACTGCTTGGTGATTCCAGTTTGGAGGATAATATTCTCAAGCAACTTTTTCTGCAACGCTTACCAGGCAACGTTAAAGCGATTCTTGCATCGACGTCTGAGACGGTTAACATCGAGCAACTAGTGAATCTAGCTGACAAAATCGTAGAGGTAGCTACCCCCTCCTCCATTTCATGTGTCTCTAGATCTCGTACAATTCCTGACAAGTATTCGATCCCACACATTCAGGACTTTGCAACGTCGCTGGAAGGCAAGAAGGTGTTCTCCAAACTTGATTTGGTTAGAGCGTATCATCAGATTCCTGTTGAGCCTGCAGACGTACACAAGACAGCAATTACCACACCATTCGGACTTTTCGAATTTGTACGGATGCCTTTCGGACTACGGAACGCGGCTCAAACGTTTCAGAGATTTATCGATGAAGTTGTTCACGATCTCCCATTCGTTTACTGCTATATCAATGATTTGTTGATCAGCAGCGAAAGTATGAGTTCGCACGCACAGCATCTACGCATACTCTTCGATTGACTTTCTGAATATGGTATAGCCATCAACCCCGCCAAGTGTGTTTTCGGTGTTTCTACACTAACCTTCTTGGGACATGTGATTGATGAGAATGGTGTTCGTCCTCTACCAGAGCATGTAGAATCCATCCAATCTCTCCCTCCACCTACGTCACTGCGCCTTCATCATTTAGAAATGAACACTGCTCGATCTTTCATGAGACAGAATTGGCACATATTCATGCCTAAGCTTGCTTTATCATCTAGGCTTCAAATCAGAACGTGCTCAGAAGTACTGTCAGAAGGGTTCTGATCACCACAAGACGAGGACACTCCTTCAAATCATCTACTTGGCACTAAGGAATTAGTTGTCCCATATGTTCAACAATGCATCATTGACAAAGTACATCCCTCTGTAAGTGGATATTGGAAGTGGAACACGGATGTTAAGTGTCCAAACTATAGCTACATACAACAGGTTATGCTTACCCATTTGCACACCCTGATGATGTTTCGAGTTGGAGTTCGAAATAACATTGATGCAATCCTTGCGGGAAGAGCGCAATTTTCTCCATTGTTTTTCGCCCAGCACCACCCAAGATATCAGGACATCATTTACAGGGATATGCTTGACCAGGTGACTATAATGTTGTACATTTACTAGTAACACAATACATTTAGTGGAAGTTTTGTCTATTTTACCTGTTAACCCGTTGACTACGAGATTCTGTAAATTCCCATAGACTTCGTACAGGGCCAATCCGGTTCCCGTAAGCAACGGGTTAACAAGTGTTAGAATATCAGATAAAATGATAGATGCAAGCATGTACATGTACTATATACAATCATGCTCATAAATATGAAGTATTTTTTTGTAAAAGAAAACCTCAGCGGAGACGCTCAAAAGGATATAACAGACCATGGGACGACAGTGGCAGACAATGCAGACAAGATTTTTGAGGTGCTAGCCAAAGTTTTCAGTAAAGGAAATACATTGCCACAGCTCCAGGAACAATTTTACTCTTACAAGCAGGCACAAAATCAGAACTCCTTAGTTGCTCCCTCCATATCGTAGAATTGTGTGACCGAATTGTTAAGGACGCCACATATAAGGCATGTAGGGAAAGCGCCCTCAAGAGGAGGCTCACACAAGCAGCCTATGATGAAGCCTTGAAGAGAGAACTGAGGCATTTGAATATAGTATCCCCTTCCCTCTCATACTTTTGACTTGAGAGACAGAGCATTAGAAAGGCTGGGAACATCTGAAGGCAAGCCTACGGAAGCATCGGTGCGAGACAGTTTATGCTTATTGCTTATTACCCATAGATGAAAGATTCTTACATCATCAGTATGAAGATTCCTCTGTGATGAAATTCCTTTCCAGTCTGTGGAAAGCAAGATAAAGGCTGTACTCAGACAGCCTGTGTAAGACCAAAACATTTACTGTAACCATGCTTCCTGTGATGCTCTGAATAGCTAGGGTACCATATGTGCTCGTGAGTGCCATACAAGAAAATGATGGAAACAGCATGATTACACACTGCAGATTACATGTTACTCTCTGACTTGCACCATCGCCAGGATCTTATAGATGGTTTTCTCTGAATCATGGATCTGATTAATGGTGCGACAAACCACTTCAACTAAGATGGGACATGTGTGTCTGAAGAGGACGGGCACCAAGGATAAAAGAATGCATATTACATGTACCAACAATCACTGATATATGCCCAGATTTTGGGACAATTGTTACAAGGTTACTATCAAGGTCATCCTCAAGGAAAAATGTTTCATTAGGAAGAGTATTTCTTGTACATTTCCAACTGCTGGGATTTAGATAAGTAATTAATGTCAAGTTTACAAAACATGATACTGTTCTGAATAGGTGGAAGAACAATTTGGGCCACAACAGAACAACGTGCGATGACAACACAAAGAGACAAATATCGGGCCACGTGAGATGATGAGAGAGTGCCGTCTCTAAAAAGATATGGCATACATCTCATTCGGGAGATGTGTCAAACAGTATTGTTTGGATGATACTCAATCATGACATAAACGCAAAGCCCTATCATCTTACAGGTGCTCCATCAACTAACACAAGAGTTGCATCATGTCGTTAGCTTCTTGATTTTGTGACACATGATGATAATCTGCCCTACTTCATGTCCCATTAAAGTTACAACTGGATGGGCCACATATAATGCAATCATCAGGGCAACATCTGACAACAAACCACAAAATCACAAAACCCACACAATGATGAACCTCATTCAATGATTGTATGGTGTATAGTTGTGCAAAAAAGTGCATGGCACATCAAGCAAGATGGAAAAGGACATTAAACATTTGTTTCTGAAGTGGATAGGTAAGAAGGATATAAGTACTGACTGTATACATATCAATGATCACTGATGTAGAATTTACACCATTTTCATACCGGATTCGGGGACGCTGAGGATGTGACATACCATCTGGTGGGACCACATCAATTTCGTCCACAGATTCTAAGAATGACACAAAAGTTTATTTTAGGAGGACATTTAGGTGCTCACAAGACAGCAGAGAAAATGCTTCAGAATTTCTTTTGGGCCAGAATGAGGGCTGGATGCGTCATGTAATGCATGCCAGCCATCTCTGCAACGGAGGAAGAGAGACGTCCCACTTGGACAACACCAGTCATAGATGAACCATTTCTTAGGGTAGCGGTAGACATTGTAGGTCCCATTTCACCAGGGACTTCACGAGGTAACCGATACATTCTGACGTTGACAGACTATGCTATACGATATCCTGAGGCAATGCCACTCAAGAATATTGACATCATATCTGTTGCCGATGCATTGTTTCGCATCTTCTCGAGAGTAGGATTCCCAAGAGAGATGTTGATGAACAGAGGCACTCAGTTCATGTCGGAGGTCATGCAGAAATCATTTAGAAGCCGCCGGTAGAAGTCATGGTTTTGGCTCTCTCCAAATTCCCAGGGTGTGGCTGTGAAGGTTGTACTTGTAGTTGAGTTGGGTTGGAGCTTTTGTGATGAAATGTAATAGCAAAATCCAACAGGTTAGATATTTTGCATAATTTATTCTACCGTGACTGATGAAGCAAGAAAATCTTTGTTATAATTATTCATTAGGATGTGATGGACAATTTTGGTGCTTGATGTATGTGCTGTATGTGCTATGTAGTGAGGCTGAGTGCACAGATTACATAGGAAGCTACAGCTGGAGCTAAGGGACTATGTATTATTGACTACAATTTATTAATAATATCAAAAATAATATTGTATGTCACAAGCAGAAGTTAAATTTGACATAATTTTTTCAAGCCGCATGTCTTTTTCTTTAAATATCATGACTTCATGATCCAAAACGACGCTTATTTAGAAGTGCTGTAAATGGAGCAATGAAAATGTTACACCGTGTAGTGAACAGATATAGAAACCTACTGGAGTTGAAAGTTGATTTCCCGGTACATGACCCCGGACCAGTTGTAATTGAATGTTTTCTGCTACTTTTGAATCCCACATTGAAGAAGACACTGGCAACAAGCACAGATCAAAATGTGAAATTCCGCAAGGTAACAACTGCAATAATGTCTGCAAGAAATAAAAAAAACCTGAAATTGTCAGCAAGCTCCAGAAAGCTTGGTATCGGAACTGATAGCTATTCAGCATGATCTCAGTGAAATTGTACACTGGACTGCCTTCGTGTCGGTGATCAGGAGATGCATCCCCTGGGCATTCCGTATGAGAAACGTCAAAAATAGCAATTTCAAAGTTAAGTCCAATTTTCATGAAAAGTTAAGTCCCATATAAGACAGATTACTGAATTTAAAGAACAGAAACATTTTGGTCAATAACTTTTTCAATAGTTTTCTTAATATACACTTTTGAAAATTGGGGGGATAGTTTTGGGTATAAAGGCTTAAAATTTATCTTGATTTAATCATAAATATTCTAAAAAGATGTAATGTATCATCGATTTCTTATGCAATTTCCTTATTTAGCTTTTGAAGGTGCAACAATCTTATATTGTAAACAAACTTGTTGATAACTCGCAAACAGTATTTTCTTGAGAATGATTCAAGATCTACTGACAAAAAAATCATGTAATTCCCGTTCCCAGTGCAATAATGAAAAAGTTTTCCGCATTGAAGTACACTTTTCAATTATTTTTCTGTAATTGTAATTCTCTGGCCTGCATACAAGTCTTCAAAACCGTCACCTAACATTTTTCTGAAATATCTCCTCCAGTTTTTGCTGAAACTGGTGGTAACGGAATTACAACGGTAAGGGAATTACCATCATCCTTCAAGTACTGGTGAGGGAGGAGATAACCTGTTTCAGACACATTCATCATGTGGAATGTGGCATGCAGAGAGCCTCAGGGAATTAGGCCCTGAGTAGTAGTGACAGTGTAACTTTGTGGAACTGAAAGATGAGTTTCGTGATACCACTGATATGGCCTGGAGGCTTTTTGGAGTTCAGACATGCACAGAAGCCTATGTACAATGTTTAACGAGGACAGCATTACAGTAAAATTCAACAACTGCCTATACTTCAAATTGCTTATTTATGAACGGATGCACACACTTGATCCATTTGAAGGCTGAGAATGGCAAATTGCATGTGGGCTAATACAGAGTCTAGAATGAAAAAGGTTATGGCTCCAGTTTTTACACCTTACAGAAAAAAGTTGTAATTAATTTCATAACAGCTAAGTTGAACACAAAGGAGATTTATGTCCAATATTTCAATTGTTAAATTTTGTTAATTATACTGTTTGGCGCTGAAATTGATTATATTTAAGTAGGGCCTAGCTTTCCAACAAGGCAATTGTTTTCTAAAATGTCAATTCAGTAACTTCACAACTGCTATAGCTTCAACTGGACTGCTTGCCAGGAGTGATGCGACTAAATGTTTTTAGAGCTTTTTTTTCTACAGATTGTCAGTTTTAAGCTCAGAGCAGACATTTTGCCT
>JZLH01S0098229.1:0-11697 GCA_001188425.1 Eucidaris tribuloides
CCACCACCCACCACCCACACACACACACACACAGACAGACAGACAGACAGACACACACACACACACACACACACACACACACACACACACACACACACACACACACACACACACACACACACCACCACACACCACCACACTACACTACACACACACACACACACACACACACACACACACACACACACACACACACACACACACACACAAGATCGTAATTGCAATTAATAACTAAATTTCCGAGTTGTTATATTTGACAAAATTCGCTTTTTGTTTCAACTATTTACTTTACCTTTGTATTCCTAATCCCGGCTATAAGATTTTTTTTACAAGGTATTGAAACGTGAATTCGTATAGTTTATGAAATCCGTATTGACAGCTCCATAAGATACTATTCGTTCATTGTTAGAAATCAAGTCTCAATTACACCGTGCACAGTCAGTTTATTCTCAGACATGATCGTCACAGATGGATCCTTTGATACTGAAGTCTTCCTCTTTTTTCAATTTGTCGTGGTTAATTTTGATGGAAATCATAGTGACTTACTTTTGAAACAATGTCTGTAGTCTTCCTTCTTGAGCAGCGGTGGAGATTTCAGTTTTAATCAGTGTCATCAGCACTCTTTATTCAATAAATATAAATTCAGAGGAAGTAAAAATTGCATATATTTAAATTAAATTCTTTGTGGAACCTCCATTTAAAACGAAATGATATCTGACCTACTTGATAGTGTTCGGACGGACAAAACGTATTCTGTCACGTGTAGTATATGTACAGTAGATGTGAATATCAGTACATGAATTCATGTCCTGGGGACAAAAATGTAATAACACAGCAATCCTTCGGAGAACACTGGAATGGCCACTCACCGATTTTTACTATTTAAAAGCACTTTATGATTGTATAAAACTGCGATTTCAGGGATTCATGTCTTCCCTAGAACTTGTTCGAGACACTAGTAACATAGAGTAATCCCTAGTCATTTTTTTAAACTTATGGAAACATTCTATAATGATGCCTTTGAAAAAGCTTCAATAGTTTAGTTCTTCTCGACATTCCTCATGTCTGGGTCTAACATAAATAATGTTTATATGTTATGTTGAATCACTTGGATGGCCTTAAGTTCTGGAGAATGCAGATACAATGCAAGACAACTCAAGGAAATCAATTCTGGAAAATCACAGCAACATATGAATATCGTTGGATAGAGTTATGACTGTGTATTATACTAGCTGTGAAATAAATCCATCATACCTAATAACCGTACAAATCAAAACTGTAAAAACGTTGTTTTGGCGGTACGCAACTTTTTCGCATGCATGTATATTTTAGATTTGCGTATTATGAGACCTTGTGAAGAGAGCGCTGCCCTTTTAAGGGAATATTGTATATATCTACTTTTCTACAATGATGAGATGTATATTTGAGTTTATTGGTTGTTAACTGAATATGAATACTCTGCTGGCATTCATTATTAAATGTAAATTTATGGAAGACTCCTGACTGCAGGCAAAAGGTCTCATGTTCTAAATCATTTAGAACATCAAAAACATCGTTTAAACAGTGATAACGGGTAGCATGTATTGACACAAGTTGAATAAACATCAGACCATTTGATTGTTCTAAGACAATTGTTCAAAGACATTAAAAGACTCAAACTCACTCATTTAAGTATTCAACTCTTCCTTGGCTCAGAAGCATTATGGTCATGAGTGATGCGACACCCTCTCTAAAAATGAGGAAAAAAATGGTGAACTGGAAGTCCAATATTTGGAATTAGTATAAAAAACTTTTTATTTTTAAAAGGATGTGGAGTAACATTAAATATGAGTGTAGCATTTTCTTTTATAATAAATGGGGATATTTGTTGCCATTTGGCTCAAAATTGCCCCGCCCACCATGTGAGTAGATCATGTTTTGACTCCCTTCGCCATACCTTATTGTATACAGCATAAGGTGCCAAGACGAAATGTCAGATATGAACAATACGTCAAATAAAATTACAATGTTATAATGACATAGTGTAGATCAGTGGCATATGAACTGCGATATAACCCCTTTCAGCGTTTGAGAATATGAGTAGGGTTTTATTTGTATATAACTAATACCTCCAAGTTCTAAAATCGAGGAAACGGCAGAAATTCATGCTGCATGTTTTATTCATACCTTCCTCTCTGCTCTCCGCGTTTCTTTACTTCCAATTCTTGTACGTATTTCCGAACGAATTCTGTTTTCTTCAACAGTCCATAGAAGATGAGTAAGGATTGTTCCGTAAATCTGTCCATATACTAAAAACGAGTGTAAAACAGACAACTAAGAGGACTTCAAATAATGGTCAGAAAGAAAAAAACAAAAACAATGATATCAATAAAGAAAACATAATTACAGTCACAAACACTTTCAGGTAAATCAGGATGAGCATGAAGTGCTGTCGATGGATAATTTTCGAATAAAACCGAATGTTCGCTATAAACTGTCGAATAAAATAATCGATTGGGAATATGCGAAATAATATATGATAACTCTCATACAGTTAAGTCCACCGTTAAAACAGTAATTGAAAGTGGTAAACATTACATTGTTTCAAACATGAAAATAAGCTAGGAAAATGTCCACATATACCCCAAATTTAGAATTGAATGACGTTATTTCAACATTGCATAACAAATTTGTGCGAATATGATGGTCCCAATATTCGTGAATCTTCGCATAGGAAGTTGTGTGTTGGATAAACTGTAAGTTTTTATTCTGTCCATTAATTGTAACCTGATATTTCAATGTCACTCGTATTGAATAATTTTTTTAATAATTGATAGATTGATCTATTTCCGCAGTTTTCCAATGAAATAATAAGTATAACAAAATAAATTATTCAACATCTTTACACGTGTGTGAACGAAATAATCTTACCTCAGGATCAGATGTGTCCAGTTTAACCGGAAGTCCTTCAAACACCGTTATCCTTATGTAATCGGTGATACTAGTGAACGGGACACCAAACATCTTCACCCGGTCATCAATCTTCGTCATGTCTAACTTTGTATCGGCCACTGCATCAGTCAGATGGGGAGGAATCAAACAAAGGATGATGTTTTAAGGTAAGCATACTCGTCCTGGGTGGATTGATTTAATGTGTGGATTTAGGTTAATACAAATCCTATAAGTTAGCATGCTGAAATAGCACTAGAAGACAAATCTTGGACAAATTGATCACAGTTGTTAGTCTGTCAATCATCATTTACACCCTTTTTGTCAATGCAGTGATGCAAATCACCGGCGTGATGGCCTGGTGATTAGAGCGTCCGCCTCACGCCTAGAAGGTCGCAGATTCGAGCCCCAGCCGGGTCATACCAAAGACTCTTTAAAAATGGTACCTTCTGCTTTCCAGCCAGGCACTTGGATTTCTTGAACAGAGAAGAGTAATAGTGACATTTATCTAATGCAGGGCCCGCTGGTAGAGCAGTCTATGTGACTGAAGCGGCTACCCTGGGTAAATAAGCCGTTATTATTATTATTACTATTATTGTTGTTATTATTATTATTATTATTATTATTATTATTATTATCATTATTATTATTATTATTATTATTATTATTATTATTATTATTATTATTATATTAATATTATTATTTATTATAAATGAAATGTAATTGATAGAAATATATTTTTGAATTCAAGTTTCGTGATACCTTCCTTGGCCCGTTTGTCGTACTTGGCTCTCACGAGTTCCATTTCCGCTTTCATCTCTGTAAGTTTTCGGTGTTTACCAGCTATTTTACGAGACATCAACGGAAAACGACGATCAACACACATAAGAAGATAACAACCATTACAACAGCAACAACAATAGTACTAGTAGTCGATAAAGGTGGCGATGAGTAACGCAGGTAACCGGGTCGAAATACGAGGCCACCATGGATAACCTGTTGGTGAGAAACAAATGAAGTACAGTGATTGTACTTTTTGAAGCAAGGCTCTACGGGGGGGGGTGGGGGGAGGTCGCAGATAGGGCTCAGCTACACTAGTTCTGACCAGATCTTCCTTAATGACAAACTGAACATTAGGTTGTGAGTTTAAAGCCAAAGTATGCCTATAGTTTGGAAATTGGCAAAAAAAGAAATCATATTACTCCTACGTTTTTAGATAGACCTATGTGATCTATCAATGACCTGAAAATTGCCCTCGCTGAAAAGCTTCCATTTTGAAATGTCATAGATAATGTACAAATATAGTAAATGATATTAAGCCACTGATGGAAAATCAAAAATATGTCTTTAGAAATATTTTTGGTCGGTTTCAGATCATTGTAATGTCGTAGGGACAATGATATTGTTTTTGAATGCTTGCTGCAAAAAATTGGCGAATCAAACAAAAATATACTTTGGTAAGTAAATGTAAATGCAACTGATAATATATATTTGTTGCATTTGATGGATTCTTTTAAGGTTTTCTCCACTCGCTTATTAGCTGTTTTACCACAAACTATGGGTAAAAATTTTACACTTTCGTAAAAATAAATTCCAACCATCTAACATGTTCAGTCAAACATTGGGGACTCACGTGTACTACACTACACGTGGTGCTATCAAAGATATCAACGTTGATTAAATTTACAATTACGGTGAAATATTTTAATGAATTTGCGGGACTCCATAAACAATAGCGTCAGTTGTGTCCATCTTAAACAAGAGAAATATTTAAATTATTTATAGGAGGAGGTCTTGATCTGTTCTTACCACCACGGCAGGCAATTGTCTGGTACTACCACTACCGTAGGTTCCATCATAATCCCCAGCAGCAGGTACTTGCTCAGGAAGCTGACACCGGAGGGAAGTGTCCGTCAAGAGGAGAAGATTGCAGGTCTTGTTACGACCGATCCTGATAGTAACGTCAGTCGCCGGTCCGTTGAGATTTGAGCCCTGAATCAAGGAAAGATAAATCTTAAACCACGGCGAGACACCAAAGAGTACAAACAAAGAAGAAATTTGATAATGATCTCCTAGTATCAATTGGTAATCTACAAATGTGATATAACAATTTCAAAAAAAAGCGGTTCAGTGGCATTGCTTCTTATTTAATCATTAATAATATTTTCTACAATCAAATGAAAGTGACCACAGAGAATCGTAAAGCGTATACTTCTCCACATTTATGTCCACACATCAATGAATGTCTATTTTAGTATTTAAAGTTACAGATTAGCCTTTAGCAACATACCCTTGAGATTATTAGAAATTGATTGCTAACATTAAGTCGTTAATCTTTGATTTTATAATACCAATAACGAAATAATCCGGTGGGTACCTTAACTGTCAGCTCCGTATTTTCCTTTGCATCCACTATCTTGTTTGCAGCAGTGAAATCAAAGTAGAGAGGATCAGGGTAGTACATCACTTCTCCACCATCGATGAGATGGCCATCCATGTCAATCGTCATTGTGGCTACCGCGATAACCGAAGTTTGTCGTTTGTTTCTTTCAGACCTGCCCGGGTATCTCGGAATGGGGCAATTTAATTGTGTATCACTGCCGCTGCAAGACTGTTAGAAGTTGTACAGCAAATGAAGTGTCAATTATTTTAAACACACACACACACACTGCCAGCAGGGAATACTATAAAATAACATATATATTATAATCTACCTGTCAGCTGCCGATTTGGTTGGGATATAATATAATACGCGACATCAACTTGCATAACAGTAATATTGTTACTGATAACATGTACAATTTATATGAATTTAGGTGTCATTCACAACACATGAAAAATCAAACAGAACGTCCAAAGACTAAAAATGCATGATTTACAAAAATACATATATACACATAAAATAATAATGCATGAATTAATTCCAGTAATGCACAGTTATAGTTTAAATTATCTTAAAACCAAAATGCCCTGATAATTAAAATCAAAATCAGAAGTTGTCAAGTACTGAATTAGAATACGAACCAATAAGAATCAAGGTAGATGTGAAAGCAAGTACGCGGAAATATTAAAAACATGTACCCTTCAGAATTAATAAAATCTCTATAACATCAATGTGTAATATAAATATTATGATTAAGCATGTTTTAAGTCAACGTAGAACCTTGCCCTTCTACTCTATCAGAATCTTAAGTTTCGGTCGGTCCACTAGACCTTCAGTCTATCACCCTGTTAGGTTTTTATCGTGTCTAATTTGTTTCCCATTTATAGTTACCTGTGACTCATTGGCCCCCGAAGCAGAGACAATGATTCTTGGATTTTGTACAAGGTTGAATCCAGTTCCAGTTAGAAGCAGGTCCTGACCACCACTTTAAAAAGAAAGAAAATAGAAAGCATTCTCTCAAAAGCATTCGGTAGAAATGGTGTCAAAATGTCTTTATGTGAATGTAAGATGTCTTTAGTACGTCTTTTTTTTTGCTATATGGACCATGAGCAATATGCTATCCAATCAAATACGAATAAGATGTTCATTCAGAATAAAGTGTTCAAAATCAGTCTTTTGATACAGTGTTTTTCACGTAAGAAGAAACTCGATGAGTGGATGTAAATTCGAGATAATTTGAGATAAGTCCTCCCGGATTAGTTACATTCATAATTCAAACTCATGTGGTATAAGAAACAAATTGTTGTATACCGGTATGCGTATTACAGACATTGTTGAACAATGTTTACAATTTAAAGAAAAAAATTGTGACCTACAGCACCATCCATGCTCCTAGAGTCTGAAATAAGATTTTGAAATGAAACCCTAAACAAAAATAGCATTTCAATATGATAAAGACACTATTTAAAGTATATGCTCGTATATTTCACCTCCGATGAGCCTTTGCATCATTTTGATTGTATCAAGTTGAAACAAATCCTTAGCGCTGTAATTGCACACTAATGTCCCAAATGATTATGTCATTCCAATAACCACAAAACAAAACAAAAGGAAAGCCGACATACTGTAAAATGGCCCTTTTGTCGCCAAAAGACGTGATAACAGCATTAGCCATGAAAGCGAATGATGTCGGGGATGACCTCTGAGAACTTGTGTCAAAGGTCAAGGTCAAAACAGTTTCTTGGATGCTGTTAGACGGGGATGTGACACATGTGACCGTGGTCTCGCTGACAGATCTGAGGATGAAAATTTATCAAAACCGTATCGTGTGTTCAGATAAGAGCAACTTGTGATTAAAAATGTGAACCTGACATGGATGACATGTAATAGTGGTTTAGTTTCCTGCTAATATAATTTATATGTATGATATACGGAGACAAAACTGACTTAAGGAGACGCGAAGTGTTTCCATAATTTCTCCCTGTTTCCTTAATGCACGCAAAATTCTGACTGTGTGTTTCCTTAATGTGCCATCTAGTTATATACATATATTGTATACCTCTTACAAACTACACGACAATTTCATTCCGTATCATGATACAATATATGATTTTTTTTCGTGTTTGTAAACACATTTCGAACATTTCAATTGATAACTTCATGATATGGAAAGTAACGTTATAAGATACTTTTCTAGTCAACAGGATGAGATCCTCATACCCTACTATCTATTTCCATCATTAAAAATATAGCTTGTGGACATGGAAGTAAAAAATGTTAATGAAGTTCAAAGCAATGAAATTTTACATGTCTCTGAGTAGTGTGATAATCGTTAACTCTATGCTAGTTCTTTTGATGAAATGGTACCGATTAGAAAACGGCACAAAAGAAAACCATGAAATGTCAGTCAGTCACTTACCTGATATTGCATCCAACATCTCCAAACCTTGCCACAATGTTTCGTCCAGTGTTCAGAAAAACACCCACAATAGTAATTGTAGTTCCACCCGCTACTTGCCCCCTCTGGGGACTAAAACTTGTAATTTGAAGATTCTGTGGAAAGAAATAACAAATATAGAATTATCAGGAACCTTGTTTGAATGTATACAAAAAAAAACATATAAACATAGAAACATGAAAATATGAATTTTCATCAGTATAGCCATGGCCTGCCCCACAGCAACGGCCCCAGATTACTCTTTAGGAGAAGAGCTACTTATGGCCTTTAACCACCACCAAGCAATTAGGAATATCTTCTGTTAGTTCTTTATTATATTTTTTTTCTAATCAGTGTTGCTTTAAATTTCATCTTAAAGTCAGTGCGTGATTTTGACCATTATGCAAAAAGTGTACAAATGCGAAATAAAAGATGTCACAAAATTAATCGTAACTCTCGATTAACAAAAAGCAATAAGATGAGATAAAATCTATCGAAATCTGAATGAATACTATACTCAATGACATGCCTTCTTTGAAAATGCAATACCTAAATAATTTCTCCGAATTGATATAAGATTTGATACACATTGAAAGAATAAAAATTCTATCTTTAAGTAGGTCACTTGTAAATATCCATCAAAAATTGAAGATAGGCAAAACCCCTTATTTCCCGTAATTATAAAGTTCGTCGTATTATGACACAAATGATAATGTTTTTTATTTATTTACTTTGTAGAAACGTCTTGCTAAATCAAGAGAAATGTGGTTAAGTTTATTCCATACCCTTAATGAAACGAACTTAGCCACTAGTTGCATTCCTGAGCCATCTTTGACAACACTACATGAAAATTCTCGGCCGATCGATGATCACAGATTGACCTTACACACTTACACTGCCAAAATATATCAACATGAAGATTAGGTAGAACTTCGTACCCGACCTCGTTTTACGATTAAAAATAGGTCTACTATTTTACATACGTTTTGGATATTTACAAATATGTCATGAATATCCATATAAGTTGACAATTGATTCATGATACGAAGAGAGGATTTCATGTCGACATATCAACTGATTTGGATTTGGAAGATTTTGCCCAAGTCAGTAATTATCACATCATCACTACAACTTCCATAATTATGGATAACATAAAATTGTAGCTCTATTATTATAAAACACTACAACAATATTGAATTCCGAATGTCTAGATGCAAAAAACAAATTTACAAGACATGTTTTAGCTGTAGTTCTTTATGAAAATGTGGGAAGAATGTAATGCAATGTGGATATATAGACGGATACAGGGGAAAATGAGAATACAGGTGTACACTAAGAATCACCTCAAGCCTGGTTGATAGAATTCCTCCATTTCATCCAGATCGCATGGTAGACCAGCCACAGTGATGCCTCTAATATCACTGAAAGTTGTTCCAAGATCAGTCCCTTTGATTTCTAGTCGAGTGTTGCCTTCAATAGGTCCAGACGTCGGGTAGAACTAGTCGATAGAGCGGAAAATTTGATACGTTTTCATTTCTTTAAAATTATGTATTCACAGGCAAATAAATACTCTGAACAATATCAATAACAGTTGATGGGGCATGCAAAGATCATCGTTACCCAATTTTATGTATATATAGGTAAAATGAAACATATTGTATGTTCTATAAATAATTGTATTATGTCAAAATGAACAAATTTAGCACTGCAATTAATTTCTCTTTTACAATTTACATGATTATACATAATTTTCGACTATCAGGATTAGAATGTACGTACGTTTGTGAACAAAGCGCATCAAGGGCTAAACTATCAAATTTTAAGGATTATCAATTAACCAGTGAAAGTCGAAGGATCATTATTTGCTAGTTATTTGACAAGTGCAGGCACTAACTACTGGTATCAGAATAATAGCATATTTACTGCTTTCGAACGTAGTGAACATTTGACATTTGCCTTTTAACCAGCTGTATAAATGTTGAATCCAACTGGACAAAGGGTTAAATGCAGTATTTAGAAAGCATGGTAACTCCTCGGCCCTTTTAAATGTTGAAATACCATTTTAGTTTTTGAGTGTAACATATGAATCCGAGTTGGCTTTGCGTACAAGACCTATCACAATATTTTCTTACATGAGTAACTGTCGGCGCGTCACATTGCTGGCTCTCATTCTGAGACAAGTATCGGTTCGTCCTACAGATGTCACTCACTCTGATGCCACACCCACTACCACACCATCCACAGCCAAACTTTGTTGGTGTTGTCACTGGTGACAGACAGGTGCTGCAACTTCCATTGTTGGCCTCACATTTATACAAAGTCACTAGAAAAATTCGATTAAAACCGGTTTTTTATCTTTTGTGTTTAAATGATTATGACATAACTTAATTGGCATGAAAAACACAATTTTAAAACTCATTACTTACCCCAAAAGATGTTATTTCCTTGGGCGACTGAAGCTTTCTTTTATAATTTTGTACATTTAATTTTTGTTGATCAGACAAGTTCTTGTAGAAAAAAATGAATAAATATAAATCAGACAGAAGAAGAAAAGTACGGTTAATTGAATATCCATGTGGGGATAAAGGTAGTAGTTTATTAATTTGAATAAATAAACACTACACAAAAAGTAGTTCCCCCTCTTTCAAAATGGCATAACATTTTAACAAAATGGTTTTGAGCAAAATAATTTGGGAGAAGGGTTTCTGCCTTCATTGGCTAACTTCTGCGTGAAAATATGATTGATCCGTCAAGTCATGCATAGGTGAGCACACATTAAATGTGACAATGTCACTTTTCAAAATTCACAAGGGTCATTTGGGGGGATTTGTGATACATGATTTTGACAAAGTCTGTAATCTCACCAATTACTTCCAAGCCCGTTAAGAGGTGGAACTTTCGCAAGGCCGACTGGACCCGATTTGAAAGTCTTGTGGATGCAGGTGTTGACATTCTACCCCCCTCAACTGCCAATGTGGATCATGCATACTCGTCTGTCTGTGACCTCTTCATCAAGGCAGCGAAAGCCACCATCCTCTGTGGCTACCGTAAGTGCTACATTCCACTCTGGGACGATGAATGCACTGCCCTCTATGAAGACTTCTTACTCACCCAACCTGGAGATGAAGAGACAGCTGGTAAGGCATCCGCACTTACCGACTGTCTAGACCGGAAACGCAGAGAGCGCTGGGAGGAGACCGTGGAAGGTATCGACTTCTCACACTCTAGCAGGCTAGCCTGGAAAACCTTCAACCGTCTGACAGGCAGAAGCACAAAACACAAACGATGCCCTGTGTCTGCAAACTCCATTGCTAAGCAACTTGTGGATAATGGGAGATTCAAAGGCGCAAGCAGGAAACACTCACTCCACATTAAACAAGAAACATCTGCCCTGTGGCGAGCTCCTGGTGTTGATGGCTTCCTCTCTACTCCTTTCACCATTCAAGAGCTCTTACTGGCCATCCGTCACTCAGAGTGGAAATGGCAGGGTCAGATAACAGCATAGCCCATAGTTTCTCATTCACTGCGGCCGACGATGTCTGGATGGCTAGGGGTTCTTCTCGAAACTGCTCTTGACCTGACGTGTTCCAAGATCTGCGTAAAGGCAACAGTCGTCAGCCATAACCCAACACCAAAAGCCAACTGACGATCCGAAGAACTATGCGTCCCATCTCGCTCCTAAGTAGTGCCATCATAGAGTCCTGAAAGTACTCCTCCTAGACCCGTTTGGAAGCGCTGTTTCGACCCTCTTTACCTGATGAGCAAGGCTGGTTTCGCATCGTGGTATGGAGACTGTCCACAACAGATGTAATCTTACTGAATGATGATTGAGGCAGTTTTGAAAAAGGGACTCAGGCGGCGTGATCTGGTTGACCTTATCACAGCACCAGATATGATACAGTTTTGGCATCAGGGCCTTAACTTGAGCTAGCTACGCGTCATCCTGACG
>JZLH01S0098229.1:20943-30943 GCA_001188425.1 Eucidaris tribuloides
GAGAGGATATATTATGTGAGTTGAAGGGGTTTCGAATTCTCACAGATGTGGTGAGTAAGTCTTAAAATGCAAAGGGTTGTAAGCAGCAGATTTACGACAGTAGGAGTCGTTTAATTATGGAATGAGATGCGGTGGGACGAATGTGCTCATAGATTTTAATTGACAGGTGTGAGCTGATGGCAATGAAGAGTGGTGATTATTATGATATAAGCTAAGTCGTTGCAACAGACGTGACATACAGAGCAGATTAGAGGAAGACATGTGTGGAACTGAGGTTTTGAGCGAGGTTATTGATGTGGCAGGGGGGTATGTTAGGGCTACGGTGGGGATGGGAGAATGATCCATTTATAGATGCTAAACTTGCACGAGCATGTAAATTTATGAGATCGCTGGATCAGTAACGGCGAGATAGAATTTCATTGTGTCAGGTGGGTTATACACGTGATCAAGAGCTATAGTGGTCTGAGGATACAGCTATGCTCTTTGATGTATTATCCTGACGTGATTTCTATGCTGTGTTCACTAAAGGAGATACCTACCTGGGACTGCTCTATGTCTGGTTACGATGAATGTATAGGAGGATTCTGTTCCCTGTATGGTGTAGTGTTACGATGCTGAAGTGAAAGATATATGTTGGATAGAAGTCAGTGTCGTGAAGATATGTTTCTTGTTTTTCCGTTGCCTAAAATATGATTTTGGTATTTATACAGGTGGTGAGATTCAAGAGGTGATTATGTGTGGGTGATGATGATGATGATTATGATGGATATAAGATAAGTGTTTATACTACTGCTAGTAGTGTTTACTCATATATATACTATATCTATAAATGTATTAGTACAGTTAGTCTCTTACTATTAGGTTGAAGGTGTGGCTATCTTGCCCACCACTCTGGAAAAGTTTCCCTTCTATTGTTAGATCCAGATTTATGTTATGTTTGATTTGATAATTAATTTTCCTAATTACTATATATCTATATCTATTTTATTTATATATATAGTGTATTTTCTATTGTATTTTTCTATTTAGGGCGCTTGGAAGACTAAAGGGTTTATATGATATTTTATCATTTTATTGATTTACTTACTGTCATCCTACTATTTCTAAAGGATATTTTATTTTTAAATTCTATTTATTATTATGACCATTGCGATGATGCTTTATCTTCAATGTACAGTGAAAATATAAGACTAGTCCAATTCATGTGTGACCAAAGTGTGCCAGGTCATAAGTGGTTCTTTCGTTCGAAATTTTGGAAGTGAAACGCTCAAAGTCAAATTAAGGTCAAAATGGTATTCTAAAAATGAAAAGAATGGGAAAGGCTCAAGTATTCCGCACACTGTATCTCCAAACAATCCTTCGCATCGGAGTTTTTGATCATTATTCAGTTAGTTGATGCAGTATATATATTTTTTTAAATCATAGACAGATACAGCAATAAAAATAATGAAGCAAATGAATGGTGTGAAAATACAATTTTGTGAAAGGTTAAGGATTTTGTCTGTTCAACCGAACGTTTTGGTTAACTTCAAGTTTACGGCATCAGAGATATCTTTCAATAGTGTGTTGTTCTACGTCTCTATTACTAATCTTGTTACTACACAGTTTTTCTTTCCGCCACCGCACAAGAGCTCCTTTCAGTGTACTACATAGATGGAATCAGGTTTATACGATACCGTTGGTGCGCTCTTGATATCATTTCTCTACTCATTCAGCGACAACACTCTACTCATCTCACACGTAGAGAGGGGACAAGTGGCTTTCATTGGACTAGATGGAAACGTATTGAGGTTCAATATAAATTATTACCCTTAACAATAAATTGAATAAATTATTAATATTGCTAAATGGCATAATTACATACGAATACGTTATTTGAAATGAAATAGTTTTTTTTTCGATCACATTGTTGTGGTATTGACAGGTTCTTAGAATCATGTCTCAGTAGTCTCTATGAGAAATAATTGCAGTGGACGATCTTAGAGATATATTTCTACACGATAAACGAAGCAGAGGCATGGGCCGTATTAGTTCAAAGGGGTTGATAAATAAGGTAATTACTTGCTTATAATTATTTTATTATCTAATTTGTATTCATTCTCCTTTCGCTTACATTATGACCCCTAAAAAATTGCTTTTTTTATGAGTATGGATAATGTTAGATTATTTTTTGTTATTTTATTACTTCTCCTGCCCTCGGTTATCTTCTCCCTCTTCCTCCAACACTCTTTTTTTTCTTGCATTTTCATCATCATCTCTTCTTCTTCTTCTCTTTCTTCTCTTTTTTCTTCTTTCTTCTTCTTTTCTCTCTCCTCTCCTCCTCCTCTTTTTGCTGGTGTGCAATACAATCATTCTTGTAAGAATTGATGAAAATATATTAGACAAAATTTACCTCTGCGATTATAAGTAGGAAATATCTATTAATAGACGCTATTCTTGAAAGTAAACAACAACTCAGGCAATAGGTTATTTATGAGAATATGTCTGTGAAATTATGAGATCCAGTAATCGATAAAATTGGAAAAAATGACAAACCAGTAGTGGTGTTTAGTATCCTGTGAAAGCTTAACGTAGTGACTTTTGTAGTATTTTTCGGTATTATTTATGATTGGTCCTATGAAATAATAATATGCATGAGACATAATAATTTACAATGTCTTTAATCATGTGAGTAAAATTAGAGGGTAATTTTAACAAGTTGTCCAGACATTGTTAGCAAATAAAAAGAATTCTTTAACTCTAATCGTGTTAACTGATAAGTTTACTCTCTGATCGTTTCTTACGAGTAGAAATGAATTAACTTGTAGATACCATACAGTATTGGCACATACATGATAAACACCAGTATTGCAAGGGTCTGAAAGCAGACGAGGAATGTTTGGTATCTGGATAGTGTACTTTAATTGAAATGAATTATATTACGGTCATATAATTCGATAACAGTTTCTAGCTATATACGTTGCTAGCTTTTAGTGCTATTTAAGATCCATACACCAAAAATAGTCATGGAGCACACGCGTGCTCAAGAAAATCCTCATGTCGTAAATTTTCATTTTTGAATAGTTAATCGAAGTTGTTGTTAACGAACTGCGTCAGTAAAACTGTGAGTTGTAACTCGGTATTGATGGGACCTTACTGTGGATGGTGTACACTGAAGCTAGTATGCTGTGGAACATTGGACTTATTCATCATCTTGCTTTAATTAGGAATTGTTTGCAGGAAAATAATGAAATACTGCGGTGACTTATTACTACTAAACTAGTAACCCCGCCTCATTTGTTGTATTTTTGTAATTGTAAATTTTAGATCGGAGAAAACAATGGGTTTTGAACGATAGCTATAAGTGGTCGGCGATAATTTATTTTGGCAGAGTGGATATTGACCAATTCTATCGTTTATACTTTTTAAAGTCCCTCTCTAAGTGATTATATGACAAGTCGAGTGTACATCAAGGGTCAACATTTATTGTTTATTAATTTAATTAACACTACTGGTATTTTCATTATTGCGCAGATTCTAAAATGATTCAAATTAATACCTGAACAATCGGCGATAATTAAGGATGATTTGATATAAGTTGAGTAAGTTGTTTGGGATAGTTTCATGGGAAATGAAAACACTAAAGAAAGTGGTATTTGCGGATATTTGGAGCAATTATAAATTTTTACAATATGCTTATACATTTTTTGGTGCGTGTTATGAACATATAGGAGATATATTAATTTGTAAATATTTTCAGAAAGGTTGTAATTTTTCATTTGCGGAAATGATAAAATCTATAATGTGTTTTCTCAATTATATCTAATCCGTTACACGCAGGATGTAGTTCACATAACTCAAGTGAACGATTTTTTGTCGATGATTTAATTCAAGCTGCAAAACAGTGTAGAGTTAATGTGAATCAAACTCGATCTACGAAAAATGAATCGTCATATACAAATATGATATTCACACATCGGAATGCTGTATATCAGATACAACTAATGTTTTTATTGTTGGGCAACATTTCTACAAGTGTAGCGAGATATAGGCATGTGCTGTTCCGTATGTTACGAATCGCTTGGTATTCATACAATCATTCAATGTGTCGGGTCTCCCAATATAAAGCCTGGTTCTAGTCTACATAAAGCACTCAACAAGGGTGGTAGTATTAGCGATACACGTCTTTAATGAGTTTGAAGGAGTGGAGAATTGGATATTAAAGCATAATGGTATCCCAAATGCCCGACGATGATTTCCTTGGTTATATTTTTACTAGTTTTTGGTATTGCGTGTGATGTGGGGGGGGGGGGGGGAGTGGATGGGCTGGGAGAGTCACTGTGGTCAGGAGGTTAGATATATAGGAGGTAAATATAAAATAGATATTTCATGATATTAGATGGGAATTGCTGTATTATAGGTATCTCTCTTACGGGCGAAAACTATTCTTATCGACACAACTAGTCAATCAACAACCAATTTTACATGATACCACGTTACTGAACGGATAATGTGTTAAAAGAAGATATACGCTGTTGTTTTGTAGTTTTTCGTCTCCATGAGTGTATTATCCTTTGAGATAACTTTATGTTCACCATATGCTCTGTAGAAATAACTACGGTTACAATGCGTATTTGATATGTAAGAAAACGGCAGACTTATGAAACTACTGAGCTGTGGTAACACTCTCCAATGTGACCGTAAATTCTGATGGAGTAAGTGTTTTATATTTTGTTTAAGGCAGCAAGTTTGCTATTAAAATACGGGTAGAGTAGCAAAATTTTGATAACTGCGGGGAATCTTAGATGTATAACTTCCCGAGAATGCTTTATAAAGGGTATTAGATGGATATCATTAATGTCATAGTAGCACTCATTTATAATGAACTAAACAACAAAAAAAACAAAAAAAAACAGGTTTAACTACATATAACGAAAGTATAACATTCAGAAAGATGTAGGTTTTGATACCTTATGAATTCTTAATGTTTTAAATGTTATTTCATTTTTTAGGTAATCATGTGAGAATGTGCTACGTTTTGTCGGTGAAACCACGTGGGATTGTTTCTATCAAACTTTCTTTCTATGATTGAGTGAGATTTAAGGTAAGTATAAGTGTGAATTACTATGTTAGCGTGACTACGTGTACTAATGTAATAACTTTAGCACCAACTTTAAAAACCAGTCTTCATAAAAAGTATCATACTTTTCAAGTTTATACTTCTGGTATGCGATGTTATCAGAGGAAACCTATTTTGCGTCAACGATTTAATACCTCAACAATTTTCATGTTATTCAAACGTGTCGAGGGACGGTATTGTAAATAAACATGGATTCAGTTCAGGGAATCGCCACCTATAAGTGCTCTCGTTAATAATGTTTGTATTAGCATTCAATATGTACCCCTGTTTGCGCTTAATTCGGAAGTCCAATTGCTCTTTCCTTAACATTTTTCATTACCATCTATTGTGGCACACTATAGAACAGAATGGCAATCTGTTATGTGTGAGAATGTACAGCAAACTGCGGTTGTGTTATGAGTGTATATGGTTAAAGAATGAATTTTTAAATGTCACATCATATCAATTTTGTTTTGGTGATTTGAGGAAAGTAAAATCCGTGGGAAGAACATTACTATTTTAAATGAGCATTAGTTTTTTTTCTGGTTTTGATAACTTTATCGCTTTATTTATTCAAAAAATTAAACAGTGATGTTACACAGCACAAAAAAGATCTAGCACAAACTAGATTATGAGAAAATTTTGAGAGAAACACATGAAAAGTTCGTTGTTATTGTGATAGTATACCTTAAGTGTTTCAGTATTTAAAGATTGTGTCATTGATTTGGCGTCAAAAAACTCTATATGATGAATGCGCTGAAATATATCCATGTGAAGATTAATGATAAATAAACCTTCTAGGCTTGGGGTAAATATTGAGTTTTGGTGAAATTGGACGGTTACTTATCATTTTTCAAATTATCGGAGCATTTCAAAAAATCCGCGAAGTCAAACGTGGCACGTGTGCGTTCCATTGTCGCGATCAGCGTTAGCATATGGTCGGCGGGGGTTAAGCCCGTATACATATAGCCATCACTGTGCGGCGTGTGCGCTCCGCTGGTCTTTCGAGGTACCACAGTACCGCGCATTTCGAGTTTAGAAATTGATACTCGGAAGAACATCTGGTAAATGTACGTTTATTAGTTTTTCTCATAAAACACAAATTCATGGACGTATGGATCTCAGATTTCACACACCATTTGTAGTAATGATAATACGTTTGTATTGTAATGGAGGGAGTAATGTATTGGCACATCCTGACCATCTTTAAGGCATAACATACTCTCGTCGAGAGTAATTGATGGAGGCTAGCTGTGCGCCATAATAACGTATGGGTCCTCTCATTTGCACTGACTGAATGCAATATTTTGTAAATTGTTTCAGAATTTGTAAAGTTATATCTCCTCTATGAGCAGGAGTAATGTACTAATACATGTGTTAATATTGTCGTTAATGCTACATTGAAGTAGCACTACTCTTTTGACTTGTTTTGTTAAATTGCACTAGTATACAGTATACTGGCAAAAAAATATCAAATCCTCAATATAGACAACACTATAAATGATATTAATCTGAATGAAATGGTGTGTGGCTTTCGGATAGACAACACAATTAGTTGAATATAAACTTTATATACCATTTGATGATGATTTTTCGATTATTAAGAAAAATTAATACTGGGGTGTAACAAGGTTTAACGTTAAATGCAAATATGATTGGCTTTTTTCTAAAATTGTTTGTACTATTGTTGTGCTCATCCTGTGTCAGTAGTCTTGGGCCTGTGATTGGTGTAATTATGCACAGGTGTACGTAATGAAGCAACTGCAACAGGATGATAATAATCCGTCGCGGGAGTCAATAGTAAGAAGTATGAGCCAAAATTATTTATGTTATATTAGAATCATAGATCTACATCTGGTCTAATTGTTCTATCGTAACATAATGATGATAATAATGATAATGATACAGAGGAAAGAAGAAGTGAAAAGTAGTAGTAGAAGATGAATAATGGAGAAGAAGAAGAAGAGAGAAGAAGAAAAGAAGAAAGAGAGAAGAAATTAGAATTAGATAGGAATGGATTAGAATAGGAATAGGATAGGACTTTTTATTTGAATTATTCTAAATTGCAAGTTAGTTGGTTTGTGCACATTAAATCAAGAACCAATACAAGAACCCGATTTACTACGATGTCGATTAGATTTTCTGTTTAACCTAGGTTAATTTTCTCAAACGACTGTCATACTGGTAGATTATTCAAGCATATCATATTTTTAAAATACTGCAGGGCTCATGTTAACGGTATGCCAGGATGGCGTGTTTAAGGTGTTAAAACACCGTTTTTACGGAAACAACCACTCGTCTTTGGGCCTGCCCCGCGTTCGCGCCAGTTTTGTTGATTTCGCCTTGAAATAGGTTGTCCGTTGGACTGACAAAATATGTTGCCGTCGATTTGGCAGTGGGACTTTTGCCCCCCCCCCAACACAACCCCGTCCCACTTTTTTTGACTTTTTCGTTGGTTGGCGAATAAACGTGCAGATTGTCGTGACGGAATTATTTGGCGTTGATGACATCATCCCTTCGTAAATCTGCGTATAGGCCTATATGACTTTTGGACATATTTTCTGTTAGTAGAATACGTTATCTTTTAAATTAATTTATGTATGGAGCATGAATACGGCCCAGTTCAATTATACAGTTTTAGAACAGGTGTGGTTAGCGCGTCCACTCATGTCGAGAGTGTCGATTGTTTTTTCTTATTCCCGGCGGTATACCGGCGTGATGGCTAGTGGTAGAGCTCCGTCAGTGGGGAAGGTTGGCGGTTTCTAGCCCCGGCGGTCATACAAAGACCTTTAGAAATGGTATCTTCTGCTTTAGGCCAGGCGTACGCTTCTAGTCAGGGAGAAAGGTATAATAAATATATCTATGAGAGCCGTTGGAGAGGCAGTCTATCCAGACTGAAGTGGGCTATCTGGGTAATGGAGCGTTATTATTATTATTATTATACAAAGATTTTAAAATGGTACGCTCTGCTTTTTAGCAGGCGCTCCGGTATTCTAGACAGAGAAGGGTCATGATAACTTTATGTTATGTGAGGGCCCTGGAAGAACAGTATTTGCTGAAGTGGCACCTGGTAATAAAGAATTGTTATACTCATCCTTTTAGATGGGAGAATGGAGGACTGCAATAATACTAAAGTTGGATGGTGGAGTATTGTATCCTCATAGATGAATAAAAACATTATATAATTTAAAATGATCAATAACATTATAGACTTATTATTCTTTACTCTTTTTCTGTCAATGTTATGGTTTGTCAGAGTACACAGGTAGGTCTAAATAAGGTAAGGATTTTGGCCTCATAGCTTAATCAGACTGATGATATTTGATCGAAGTGGGATATGCAGATCGTCATCCTGCACGCAGCAAATCTATCCGGTTGATGGAGACAAAGTGAACATTTATTTGTGTAATTATAGTAATCTATACAACAGCAGGTGAAAATATGTGTACATGCCATAATGGACATTATAACGAAATAAGTACCGAAATACTTTCAAATACATACAATGTTTATGTGAATTATGTTTTGGGTTGTAATTAAATCTTCTGTTGTTAAAACGAACGAAATTAGGCAATTAACTAGTTGTTGTTTTTTTATTCATGTAGTGTGCAATAATGCGTTTGTTTGTGTTTGTGTGTTAAGTGTTATGTGTGTGTGTTGTGTGTGTGTGTGTGTGTGTGTGTGTGTGTGTGTGTGTGTGTGTGTGTGTTGTGTACGGATTTAGGCGTAAAAAAGGTGTATAATACTGATTTTACTGCAACCAAAATAATTTTGTATTTAAAGTGACTGACAATGTTAAGTATTCAACGACAGTTTTAACAGATTCAAAGCAATCGAGTTATGTTATGTCAATAATTTTTTTCGGCATAGAACAAAAATATAGACTTAAAGCTTATACACAAAAGTGAATTTTGAAGCAGACAAGATGAAGTTGTGGCTTTTACATTGAATTTATTTGAATAATATCAAGAATAGATTTTTAAAGTTTGACTCATTTGGTTTCTCTTAATAGTTTAAAGCGATGAAATTAGTTTTCCAAGATTTCATCAGGTAAACAATTTACCAATATGTTGTTTATTTATCATATACTTTTCTCCATAGGTCCAGGATGTTACTGCATTGTACAATATGAGGGACATAGAACAGACTAGCTGTTGCTTACATTATATCTATCTGTCACTTGTTCAAATCGTCGGGGTAAGTGAGCATTAAGAATGTTTGGGCCGATAATTATTTATACATCATATTTTTTAAGTTTGTACTGCGTAACAATTTACTGATATACATTTTTAAAAAATCATTATGTGTATTCTTAATTTTTAGATTAATTAACATGTATACCTCAATTTAATATTGTGAGTTAAAGCCTTATGTTAGTGAAATCATATTATAAATGTTGTTACGAGAGAATTGGCCACGAAGTATAAGCAATAAAAGTTTATTAACAACATAAAACCTTCATTTTATAGCAAGACTTACAGGAGTGGCTCAGTAAAAAAAATTGAATTTTCTACCGGCCGGGCTTTTCAGTGTTCAATCATTCGCTGTGGTATGGTATTCGAATAGATTACAATTTTCACGGTCCTTATCAATTATATTGTGGGAATATTATTTACTTTTCAACGATACCTTTTTGAAAGGTATTCTAATTGTGATTACAATGATTTGTATAATGGAATTACAGTTTTAGAATTTTGATGGATAAAGAAGGAGTAGTCGTGAAAAAGTCAAGTATTTGTCGATTACGGTCAAAGTATTATGATTATGTTTAGGTTTTACAATATGCTCACAAGTTAAGAGGAAATTATAAAGCTTTTATTTCTCTTAATTTTCTTGAATATACCTACGGCACAGATGATTTGGCCATCATGTTAGAATTTTCCGTTCACTGAATGATAATGC
>JZLH01S0098240.1:4489-14644 GCA_001188425.1 Eucidaris tribuloides
AGTTCTTGCAACGCAATCAGATCACACGTGAGCACAGGTCTGGACTGACCATGCTGTGACAATGCATGCCACCTGATGTGTTGTTAGTCGCGCCGTGGTAATGTATGCACTGTTTGAATCAATAAAACTCCTCCGCCTATAGCTGTTTCTGCAAGTTTTTATCGTCGGGATAAAACTGCCAATGATGTAAATTAAACACAAATTAAAACTAATTTATAGGGCCTTGCTGAGGTTGAGTATTCACACAGTTACCCCTGGATTTAGGCTGCTCATATATCACCATGTACCATAATTCTCACAATACTCACAAGTGTCATTTTTGTTCTTAAACTTATACCTGTTATTTGCTGGGCCCTTCTCCCTTTAACTTCCAATCTTGCCTTTTCCTTTTAAGATGACCTAATGGGTAGGGGAGCAGTGTCCATCAACATCACAGCCTTGACAACGTCAATCTAAACCCAAGGTTTCTCTCACACTTCCAATCAACCTAAGCATCCCACTCATCAAGATGTCAGCCAGGTGTAAACATGGAAGGTGAGATGTTGATTAGCTCTTCTCCACACTGGGAGGTATGTACACACCGAACATGGACATCATGTCATGGGCGTTCATACAGGGAGTCCTACGTACATTGATGTAGAGTATTATGTATGTAGAAGTACATATGTACACACTGATTACCTGATTGATAAATAGTAACAAAACCCGAGTTCAGCTCCCAAGCCTCTTTCGCCCCCCCCCCCCACCCCCATGCCACAAAAAAGATAGAGAGTTGTACTTTTGCTGAGATATGTCTGAAGTTTTGTTTGGATGAAGCTCATTATTCCAAACATTTGTTATTCTGAAAATTAAATAGGGTTCATTAATCCGAACTGTGTAGTGCGTGATCCTTCAGAGTAATATGCTGTCAGAAAAATGACCCTTCAGAACTAAAAATGTACGTTTCAGTACGTTTTGATTGTCAACTGAGCAATCTTTGCTATGGTTGGACTCTAACAAGTTCATGATCAGTTGATGAAAGCTACATCAAGTGTCTGAAATCTATACTACCATTGCAAAATACAACTTAAAGGTAAATGACATGATTGGGGGTAGTCTTCAACTTGGGCTGAAACTACCGTAGAATCAAGTAAACTATGCAGGGATTCTCCCGTGAAAATCTTGTAGTCAAACGTTGACTCATTCTAAATTAACTAATGTCAATATCCCTTGTGGCAAGCAAACCTGCTGTGTGGCTCTCTATGGGTCCTATTTTTAAAATTAAAATACCAATATGTTCATACTTGATTCTCCTTACGTAAACAAATTAGACACAAATGCTTGCAGCTGGGCTATCCACTCCAGCTTGTGAATAGTTGGTATATATTTCAACTCATTTGGTTATTGAGGCATTTTCAATTGTTCTCAATCATGTCACTGACCTTTAAGAAATGGCCCAATTTCAAATGATTTATCATTTATAATGCAAAGACTTTATAATCACTGTATTTTGGCTTTTCTTCAGGTGGAAAAATCTGAGCAAAAATGGTTCTAAAAAGGTGTGCAAATCATAAACACAATCTTGAAGAACCAACATCCTGAGAATCAGATTTGTAGTACCCGTACCCGTACCCATATGCATACCCGGGTCCCAAATTCCATACCCATACTAATACCCATAACTGGGACCCACACTACAAGTGGGCTGAGAATAGTGTTGTACGACTCCAGGATTTTGGGGAGTGGACTATGTCGCCGATCAAAAGTCGCGACTACGACTACTTGCCGACTCTTGGCATTCAGTTCTGTTGGTATGATCACTAGGTAAAAAGAAGCACACTACAACCTACATGTATACAATGACTGTTCAGTGTCCTCCTTCAATGATTTCAGAGATTTTGATACAAAAGCAGTCCATTGTTGTGCAGTTTCATTACCAATTATCATGGTTAGTTCATTTTGAAAATTATTTTTGAACTTATGTTGTTTCAACTTTGATTACGATCATTCAAAAATTGACTTTCTACCATACTCCCACACATTGTCATTGATGTTTTGACTGGTTTATATGGCATACATATGTGATTACATGGAGTCGATTCTGGCATTTCTAAAGTCGGAGTCGCAACTCCTCAACGATAGTCACGACTCCGACTTTTGGCGACTTAGTCGTGCAACACTAGCTGACAACATGATTTCCGAACTTAGACTCGCTACTCATAAATGTCCGTCAAGGCATGTAGGGAAGCTTTGCTTCCTTCCACCTTCTAACAAAATGTCAGTCTATCCATCCACTTTCATTCGTTCTTCCTGCATGACTAGATGGTTGATAGCTAACACAGAGCTGGTGTGTTGATTAAATCTGTCACCGGTGATCAATTAAGCTAATCAACAATGTTAGCTGTAATTAATCTCTTTATAATTTATTTACCCAAAAATGTCACTTAGTTTGATATTCCAGAGTCCATTGCCCAACGAATGTGTCAACACATACTGTACCTGTACACATACATGTATGTACTGGTATATACACCAGTGTAAATGAAGTGAAACCAAATATTCTGAAGCTAAATATTGGTACAAATGCCTCTAAATCCTGCATTTAGACAGTTTAATGGGGTATTTGAAACACTAAAAAGGAAAGAAACATTGTAAATATATGTACTGTAAATGCTGAATATTTTGTGGTCTTATTTTCACAATTTTGCGACTACACACCAGGAAGAAATTTCGCTTATCGACATACCAATACAAAGTGAATGAATACACAATAAAATTGCAAAAATAAACTTGAAAATTCCCAGTCTTGAAGCAAAACTATGGAAATATCTGTGTGTGAAATATATGGCATATATGCATTACTTGGTAATGTAATGTAGATGTAACTTCATATTGTTCCCTCTGTATTTGTCCATAAATGTACTTGAAAATCATTTGTGTCCATCCATGCATCCATAAATGCTGACACTTATTTGCAGTATGACTGTCGGGATATAACACTTAGCAATTTTGGCAGCAGTTACATGTATGTAACATTGCGTACCACAGATTTTAAACTGTCTCTAGGAGTATTTTATTGTTGTCACATTTCTGAATGGAATAGGATTTCATGGTTTTGGTCAAAGTAGCCTGCTCTTTTTTGGACCAAGATATTTCTAACTTCTCCTCTATACCTTTCCATGAAAGTGTAATGTGTATGTTACAGCCACTAGCTAACATTTACCACAGTTAAAAAAAAATGTGAGCTAAATAATCCTCCATGCTCCAAGTGACTTTGATAAGGTCTAAAAATAAAGCCCTGAAAAAATTGTATTTCAAAATGTTTATTTAGTGCTTCAAAAAAGTGAAAATCGTAAGTTGACCGGATTCACTTGCCCATTTCCACCCATAGACTGACAGTGTGTGGATCTAGGCTATTTTTTACTCGCCCCTAGTACTAATTGTTTATTCATTCATATCTTGCCAGTGGCAGCATAAATTTCTAAACTTTTGTATTCTAGGGTGTTTACTTGTCCATTCAAACACTATTATGTAGCTCAGAAAGCAAAGTTTGACAATTTTTTTTAATTTGAAGCTTCACAATGTTAGCCTATTACTTTAATTCTCTCAAGTGACTTGCAGCATGATCAAGTGCTGATCTGTATTGACTATTGGCTACATGCTGTACATGTGTACAATGCGCAAGTCTACTGTATGTATGTACAGTGTATCATCATGTGTACATATGTGTGCGAGTCTGAGTGTGTATGTGTCTGTATGTCTTACATTTGAAAGAAAACATACACTTGATAATATCAAATAAATGTTTGCAACTGACCCGTGGACACCCTTAGGTGTTGAGGTAATGGATATCAAATACACATACTTCTCCACTCGAGATCTCCCGATTACAAACAACATCAAATAATTGCCAATCTGCGTGCGATCAGTATTTCTGTAAAGCTTCTCATATAATGTATACTGCAGAGACATTGTAAAATAAACACTTTGTCAAAACATTGAATGCAAAGTATTCAGTGCTGATTCAGCTAAGGTAATGTTTATACATTTACCACATTTAACACAAAATTGTAATAATGCTGTAACTACATCATATTTTTGCCAAAAGGGTTCATGAAAAACAATAAAGACATGTCTTTGAACTACATTACTGAGACAAAATATTATACACAAGTGGGTGAGTACTGAGTATGGAATAATTTCTGGTACATGTATTAAATCATCAATACATGTATTTTCAAAATCATTTATTCAATTCAAATCAATGTTTTAAGACCTACCTTTCTGTTAAATATAAGTTAATTTCAAATTCTTATATTTTCAGTTTAATATCTACTTTCACACATACATAGTGAATAAAGACTATTTTTATGCATCTGTAAAAATTGAATACTACTGATATTATTACTGTTTTTGCGCATCTCTAAGAATTGAATACTAATGATATGATTTCTGTTTTTGTGCATCTCTAAGAATTGAATACAATCAACATTATTACCATTTTTATGCATCTCTAAGAATTAAATACTATTTATATTATTTCTGTTTTTGTGTGTCTCTAAGAATTGAATACTATTGATACTATTATTGATTTTGTGCGTCTCTTAAGAATTGAATACTATTTATATTATTACTGTTTCTGTGCGTCTCTAAGAATTGAATGTACTGTTTTGTTCATCAAGCCATATAAGACATTACAAACTGACTACATCAAGACTACAAGTGAATGAACTAAGCCTCAAATGATTAAATCCAATATTAAGTATGGTATGATGTCAGAGTTCTTTGACCTCAAGGCCAACTACATTTCTACCTCCCCACTGTTCCGTCTGCTCAAATAGTGTTGGAATCATGTAGCTCTCATTAACTCCTTACTGGGGATGTGTTGGACTGGCCTCAAGCCTAGTCTCAGATTCAAACAATTCTTGTGTTCAATTCTTAAACGAGAAATGCCAAGATTGGAAATAGTCTTCAATTTAGGACACAAAGCTCTCAGCAGTGTTGTTATGAGGCCACATGCTCGAAGGCCAAGGCTGCCTTCCCATAGGGTTTGTAGAGGGCCTCAGATCGAGGCCACGACCAGGGACTCTGAAAAGTGGCCTCAAGGCTGGCCTAGGCACAACACTGGCTCCCAGAATTTAATTAATTTAATGATGATTACAGGTATCGGCTAAAATTTACCACAGTTAAAAAAATCTGAGCTACATGATTCCCCATGCTACCAGTGTCTTTGATAAGGTCTAAAAATGACGCCCTGAAAAAATTGTATTTCAAAATGATAATTTAGTGCTTTAAAAAAGTGAAAATCGTAAGTTGATCGGATTCACCTGCCCATTTTCTCCCATAGACTTACTGTGTGTACACCTAGGCTATTTAAACTCGCCCCGAGTTTTAATTGTTTATTTACGCATAACTTGCCATTGGCAGTGTAACTTTCTAAACTTTTTTATTCTAGGGTGTTTATTTATCCATATGAACACTACTATGTAGTTCAGATATCAAAAATTGACAATTGTTTAAATTGAAGCTCCACAATGTTAGCCTATCACTTTAAATAAACTTTCGAGCATTCATACCTCTTGAACAGTTCAACCAAATTTGCTCAAATTTTCTCTGTTATATTTCTTTTATTGCTCTGTACTCTCTGAATGGAGGAAGATGTTTGGGTTTCATTCCTCTTTAAAGGCAAGGTTCATCCTGACATCAAGTTGGTTTTAATAAAAGCAGAACAATGAGAGAAATATATTTATGAAAGTTTGGCGAAAATCCACTTGAGAATAACAGAGTTATGAAGTTTCAAAGTTTTCAATTTGTGACGTCACATGCGAGCAGTTCCCCATATGTCATGTGATATACATTCCATAAAAGTGCCGTTTTCTCAAAAATTTGAAAATTATTTTACCTGCGCATTCACTATATTATCAAAAACATTATTCCGCACATGCAACTATAAAAAAAAACCTATTCAATTATCATGAACGATTAAAAAATTGCAATTTATGGAATTTATATTACATGACATATGGGGAGCTGCTCGCATGTGACGTCACAAATTGAAAACTTTGAAAGTTCATAACTCTGTTATTCTTTGGTGGATTTTCGCCAAATTTTCATTGATATGTTTCTCTCATTGTTCTGCTTTGATTAAAACCAACTTAATGTCAGGGTGAACCTTGCCTTTAAGTACACAAATTCAAACAAACAATTCCAGCCAGGAGAGAAACTCCGGCTGGAGCACTTGTCACTGCCCTTTATTATCATGAGGAAGTCTGAAAACTTGGCTAGGTGTAAATCTGGAAACTTTGACTAGATAAACTGCTTCCCAAGTATGTGTGCTTCACTCTGAAATAGATATCGGGATTGGGGAAAGGGATGGGATTGAGCCAAAAAAAAGAGTAATCTTTGAACTAGACTACTTCCAAGTTCAGTGCCTGTGGAGATTCTGACCCTAGAACTTACAGGCCCAGCAGGTGAGCCATTCATTTTTTTTAAGTGCTACAGTTTGGGCTGTGAATGTAGTATTTTCTTCAGACTATTTATGGTAACTAAACAAGACTGTATAATGACGACAAGCAGGAGCACATAACAACTGTTAAAGATGATGTTCAACATTGTGGAAGGCTAATTCAAAAATGTCAAAAATATGATGTCTGACCTACATGTACATGATAGTGTTTGAATGGACAAATAAGCACCGTAGGACAAAAAATTTCAGACAAAACAGAATACGCTGTCACTAGCAAAAACTATACAGTATACATGAATAAATGTCCTGGGGACAAAAATTCTACAACACAGCAGACTATGGAGAACAATTTGAATTTTTTCTCACAGATTTTCACTTTTTTCAAGCACTTAATGATCGTTTTGACCTGCAACTTTTTCAGGGCTTCATTTTTAGACCTCATTTTTTAATACACCATGTGTGTATGTAGCTCAGATTTTAAAACTGGAACAAGCCTTTAATGTTAAGTGTCTAGGTCGGTATGTCATAAAAACCAGTTATATCATCAGTATTTTCTCCATAAAACTGGTCATACATTTCCAAGCTTTGGTTTACACAAAAAGGCTGGTCCAGGGCTAGCCCAAGGCCAGCATACAGCTTGGCTAAACCAGAGCTCGACACTAGCATTTGCCCGCTTGCCCGGGGCGAGTAAAATTTCATGTTGGGCAAGTAAGAACTCAAAATGTTAAAATTTACTTGCCCAAATCTTACCAAAAACAAACAAAATAGTCTAAAACTATGTATTCAGTTAACTTTTCATGATTATTTTGTTCATTGTACTTCATTTATGACTATTTAAATTCATAAAGCACACCTTTTGCTACAAAAAGGCTGTATTTGGTTACATTAGGGGAATGATTTTTAACATTTTTATTGTTATGTTCGGGCAAGTAAATTTTTCATTCAGGCAAGTAAAAATCTAAAAGTGAAAAATTCACTTGCCCATAGGGCAAGTAGGAAAAAAAGTTAGCGTGAAGCCCTGGCTAAACCATGTCCAGGTCCTTTCTCAGGGCCTATTCAAGCACTTCTGGAAGCGAACCATACCATACCGCACAGTGCCAACCCAATGCGTACATGTACCCTGCCAGATAGGTTCGTTTGCGAGTGTTCCGGCAAAATGAGGGAAGCGTGCCACCGAGGAACTTATTCAGTACTCTTTACTCTCGAATCTGAGGGAATCACACGTTTAAGTATCGCGGAATGCGTTCAGGCGCTTATCGCTGTACAGTACAGTTCACCTTGATACGCTCTAGACCTTATCGGGTGGTGGTCCTCCCTGGCTAGTCTCGATTCCAGACCATGCAACTTTTTCTCCCTCCGAGTAGCAGTGCGGGTGCGAAGCACCCACCCTAAGCGACGCAGTCGCTCAGAAAACTAGTCTTAGTTCAAGACAGTTAACTGATGATAGTGGGCCTAATTTCTCTAGGAAGTAGGACAAGTTCTTGCATCTGGAAGCCAGACTATCCCTGGCATGCTTCTGGAGCAGTACGGTACACTACAGTACGGTTCACTTTTGGAGTGTTCAGGCACCTCCTCTGGTGCAGTTCCGAACACTACAGTTCGCTTTAGGAAAGCACTTGAAAAGGCCCTCAATCTAATCTCTACAATACTTGTCACACAGAAAGGATAGACACCCTGATTTCTCTTTCCTCTGAGCCTAATACCTGGGCAAACATGAAGAGTACACAACAGCTTGGCTATTGTTTCTTCTTCAAACTTTGTCCAGATAAAGAATTGACATAACACCATGTGTCATACCATCCAGTGTTGACCTGATTTACACCAGAAGTGGTTACATCAATTTGGTGTGAAACAGGTAATACACGTCTAATTACAAAGTGGATGTACACTATTCTCAAAACCAGCTTAGCAAAACTTCTTGTTAAAAAAAAATTATGAAAATGAATTATTTAAAAGGGAATTCTAGGCTCACTGGCAGTTGCTTTAAATAAAAGCAGAATAATCAGGGGAAACACATTCAGTGAAATTAAGAGAAAAATCATTCAAATATTAATATCAAATTGGTTCAAATGTTCAATTAAATTGACTATGAATTTTAGTGAAGAAAACCACAAAGCCCCAACTGGGATTTGAAACCAGGACTTTGAGTTAAAGGCAAGGTTCACCCTGACATTAAGTTGGTTTTAATAAAAGCAGAACAATGAGAGAAACATATTAATGAAAGTTTGGCGAAAATCCACCAAGGAATAACAGAATTATGAAGTTTCAAAGTTTCAAATTTGTGACGTCACATGCGAGCAGCTCCTCATATGTCATGTGATATAAATTCTATAAAAGTGCCGTTTTCTCAGAAATTTGAAAACGATTATTAGCCTGTGGCATGTGCAATATATTAATAGAGACATTATTCATCATGACATGCAACTATGAAAAAAAACCGCATTCAATTATCATGAACTATTAAAAGAAATTGAAATTCTATGAAATTTATATTATGTGACATAAATGGGGAGCTGCTCGGCCATGTGACGTGCAGCAAATTTAAAACTTTGAAAGGCTGTCATAACTCTGTTATTCTTGTGGATTTTCGCCAAACTTTGCATTAATAATGTTTCATCTCATTGTTGCCTGCTTTCAATTAAACGGCAACTTTGATTGCAGGGTGAACCTTGACTTTAAAAAGACCAAATGCTCTACCAAACCAACTGAGCTATCTGAGCTCAAGTCAGGACAGAGTGTCAATCTTGCACCTAGCTAGCCCCTCTCTTTTCATCAGTGAAGTAGATTAAATTTGGTTGCATGGATTTATTTTTACTATTATCATTAGTATTATTATTATTATTATCATTATTATATAGTTATTATTAACATCATCATCACATCATCATCATTTTTAATGTCATCAAATCTAGATTAAGTGATATTTCTACAGCACAGTGACATAAAACGGTCAGATGAAGCCTACAAATTCAACATGATTAATTCAATCTTCAATGTTGGATAACTGTTTGATACAGCACTACTTTCAAGAGAATTTTTCCTACATGTATGTAAATTTCTTTCAGTTTATTCCTTCAAAAGGAAACAGTTCACTCAAAATCAAAGAAGTTGCTCTGACACATCCACCCAGACCCACTTTCCAAATAGTGACAGCGGCTCTCTGGGACTTTTTTAATGACTACATAATTCTCACAATATTTGCATCAACATTATTCTAATCAAATGATTGATGCAAGACCTAAGGTGAATTATAAACACATTTATTGACATATGGTTTCAGACCTCTACCACTTTTCAGACAAAACCTTTCAAGTATAACGACAATCGTGATTGATGCATATTTCCTTCAGTTTTTTCTCTCTTTTTTACCCTGTTCCAATCATGAATTAGGTGCCAAATGGTGAGAAACTTTTGAGTCAAATGCAAAACCAAAACTGGGGTGCTCTTGAAAGGAAGGTCTCACGAATCATAAAACGTTTTTGCCTCAAGAAAAAATAAAGGATTGTTTATCGTGAATAGGCCAACATGCAGGTGCATGGAAGGAGTTGATGGTTGATATTTGATTTAAATTGGCATACACAGGTCTGTCAGACACACTGTACATGTAGATGTAGAAACACAATTGATGTCCATACCAACTTACAGTCCGATTTCAGGAATAGATCTAGATATATTGCACATACTATTTGGCTAGGTTCAATATAGAGATT
>JZLH01S0098240.1:32716-49812 GCA_001188425.1 Eucidaris tribuloides
AGCACACATGTTAGAATACCAGTACAACTGAAGGAATTCTGGAATGTTGTTTGTACTCCAGTTAATTGCAACAGGTGAGTAAACAACCCATGGACAGCCCATCAATTACAATCCAAGGTTTTTGTCTTTCAGAAAAAGATGATTGAACTTGGCGAAGAAATATCGACATTGTACAAAGTTAATATCTTGTGTTGTTCAATTACTACTGAAAAGCTGCATTCGTTCATATCATTTTTTAGAGTTCCATTGTCATGCCTAGTAGTAATGCTTGTAATTATATCCTTCATTTGTAAGAAATCATGAACATTTGGGACAAGAATAGTCTTTTCAATCTTTGTGTTTTATCATTTTTAACACAAAATTTGAAAACTTGATTAAAAAAAATTATATATACTTATACATGTATAGGCTCCTATCTTCCCAGGGGTATAAACTGCTGAACATACTGTACACGTAATCTACTTGAAAAAATGACACTAAAATACACATACAAGCAGGGCCTGTTTAATCAAACTGGAATGAGTATTTAGTTTGTTCTTTTCTGTTTTCTTTTGTTTGAATTAGATCACGGAAATAATCAGATAAATACTTCAAAATTGGGTTCTTTCTCCTGAAATTTGCAAGTATAATTGTATTTTAAACATAAACCTATGACATTTATACATGTACAACAAAGCCTGTAAACAAAACATATAATTGGGACAAGAATGCTTTCTTGTACTGATCCACTATACGGAATGCACTTCCTTGTCACACCTAACATTTAATTGCAGGAAAATATTCATCTGTTTCAATCTCAATTAAAGACACACCTACTTGTATTCCATAATCCACACTAAGTCTTCTCCACCCAAGAAATTTAATTTACTTCAATCAAATATTCTCACTTTCTCCCTCTAATTTTTAAATCTGCGTAGGCCGGCAGACTGGCCTTATTTATTAGTAGTATTGTAGAATTGTTTTGTTGATTTTTGTCTTTAAAGAGCAAATGATGTAATATTCCCTACTACAGTACATGTTTTTTTTACATTGTTCTGTAATGTGCAACAACTAATTATAATTACGGTAATGAAATATGCTACATAACAATTTGTTGTTGTTGTTTTTGTTGTAATTATAAGTATTATCATGATTATTGTGGTTGGTAATATTATTCTTGTTACTGTTACCATCAATCATCATCATTACTCATCATCATTTCTGTTGCTTTCCAGAATAAACTTCATACATGTAATTTATCATTTCCAGTGAAAAACAAATAAATACTGTCCTACAGGAAACTTGTCCTAGGCTGTTTATTTGACCTTTTTTCAGGGCACTATAGAGGATTTCACCACCAAAAATTATCCAGACTAGAGATTCAAGACTCAAGATCACTATGAAAAGGGGTCACTTGAAAGTGTTCATAATTGATTCTTCAATCATCATTTATAGGTTACTATGGCAACAGGGCAACCCCAACCTTATCTCTCAATTAAACAGTATACCCTGGCTCTGAAAGATTTCAGAAAACTTTAGAAACTGCTTCCAACCCTGTTAGAAACTCCAAGAAGGAGAAACTGAAAGGGTGACCTTGTCGAGAAGCCCCAGTAAATTCACGATTATTTGCAGGGATTTAGGAGCCAGCAGAATTCTGAGTACCCAATGTGACCTGAGGAAACACAAACTGATGAATCACAAGATATTTGATGAATGGATTTATTTTAGGAGGACTCCTGTAGTTTTCTTGGTACACTCTTATGTCCACAACAAGTTAACCTCTAAAAAATTTAACTATTGAAGGGTCAGTGTTGTTGTTTTCAGTGAAAATGATTTTGTCCTCATTTTACAGTTAGGAGATCTCTTGCAGACCTCCAAAACACAATGCAACATCACTTCAGTAGCCTAAAGCCTAGTTGTGATTCTGTGAAATTGGAAGACAATATCTAAAATCTTAATAACACTACAGTGTGTACATGTACCTGCTGTGTAGCTGCACGTGTCAGGCTCATTTAAGTGCAAAGTATTTACAATCTTTCCTTTTTCCACACTGTACCTCATGCTCTTTCTGAGTTTCTCTGCAACACAGTTTAAAAGGAATTTAAACAAATCTTATTGTTGTCCTGGGTTTTAAAGCCCAATTATAGTTTTGGTCGATAAAACCAATTTCTCACAATCTTTCACAAACTATGGTATTGTCATGTCAGTCTTTGCTAAAACAACATCAATCCTTCTAAAAGAGACATTGTGAGTTTGTGACTTTTCTAATTATCAATATACTGCATACTTTTCTTCTGGTATAAAGTCAGGCCCCCCCCCCCCTTTCCCGGCTTATCTGTTTTTTTCATCAATTTCTTTATAAATTAGAAGTATTTCAGAGTATATAATTTTCAAAACATCTCTCTATGATAAGACTTACATGTATCTAAAAAAAAAATCCAAATGGAAAAAACTTCATTTTAATAATAATAATAATACAAGATATTTATATAGCGCAAATTGCTTAAGCCTCTATGCACTGAAGAGATACACAAATAGAAATACATGTAAATCTACAGACAAATTGGAAGTTACACCATTTACCAAAATTAAGATGGGGTAAAAGGCTACATCATCAAAAATAGCAGTCAAAGCTCAAGATTTTTTTCATCCTCATAATTCTAACAACTACATACTTATGCCCTGAATCATCTTTTAGCTGGATTTGCTGTACCACAAGACACTTCAGAAAATGATTTTCACCATGTTATTTGAAACACAGATCACGTCAGCATATTACATTCCATTACATGTCGATTCCAGGCAATCAGATTATATGCAAATAACTGCGTGGTAGATTTCAGAGAAGTTTGTGGTTTGACTAGGGATGAGCTTTATCCTGGTGTTGAAAGACGGTTATGGCCTGCGGGAGGCGATTATTGTAAGGTAATATGGCAACATTTGGGTTGGAGGAAGATTGGATTTCAGACTTCATAATCTCCTCAATGAAAACGAGATTGTCTAAGCAAATCTATGTTCTTGATTAATTAACTTCTAGATCAATGTACTGTGGGTACATGTATTTTATTTGAAATTTAATAACAAGTAGAGAAATATTTTTGTTTCAAGTGGGTGCACAACATATTGTACCTTTGCTATCTCAAGAATGTTCTGGGTTGTAAACTACACATGTTGATATCCTCCTCTTATTCTAAAGGGCAATAAGATTAGTGGGAAAAGTAGGAAATGCCTCAAGAACTAAATTAGTTGAAACAAATAATACATGTACACAAATCAGAGTGTAATTCCAGGCTGGAAGGATTTGTCTTGAATTTGTTCACTTGAGAAACCAGCATTAATTTACCAAAATTGAATTTATCTCCACTCCTGGTAGAAATTGATCCCATAGAAAGCTACACAACAATTTCACCATTACAGCATTTTCTGATAATAATTGTAAAACAAAGAGATGTGGGACTACATGTGTAAAATTTTCACAGCAGATACTTCAAACAGTATATTTATCTCTGGGAGTATTGTGCCCCAAATTGAAGAATATTTGCAATCTTGCCAAGTTGTGATTTCATCTCAATTATATTTTACCCCAATGGGATTACAACAGATTTAGATTAGGTTATGATTTTTTTTAATTATCACTTTATAAAAGATTTGTTTGAAATGAAATAAAATTCAAAATGGTGTTTTGCAAACACCTTATTTATTTATTCATTTTTATTTTTTTTTTTGGTATCCAGTGGGGCTATGTGTATAAATAGTATAATTTACGTTAAACACTACATATAGGCCTATACAATTAGGGTGAAATAGTGAATATGCAAACTGTAGTACTATTCACTGTGTATACCCCCCCCCCCTTTTTTGATGGGTAGTACACCCTAAAGCCCTCTAATCTACAGACTGAATTGACTGATACTTCATGTTACAATGCACTAATTCACTCACTTTTGTTACATATTTCTATTATAATAGGTTCCAAAATTTTATTCAAAAACATGCTAAAAATATATTCAAGTAACTCAGATTTCTTCTTTCCAGTAGGTGACCAACACACTCCAAGGTTAGACAGCACTTGCAACTTAAAGTGATAGGCTAACATTGTGGAGCTTCGATTTAAAAAATTGTCAAATTTTGATATCGGAACTACATAGTAGCGTTCATATGGACAAATAAACACCCTAGAATAAAAAACTGCCAATGGCAAGTTATGCATGAATAAACAATTAAAACTCGGGGCGAGTTTAAATAGCCTAGGTGTACACACAGTGAGTCTCTGGGAGAAAATGGGCAGGTGAATCCGATCAACTTACGATTTTCACTTTTTTAAAGCACTAAATGATCATTTTGAAATACAATTTTTTCAGGGCGTTATTTTTAGACCTTATCAAAGACAATGGTAGCATGGGGAATCATGCAGCTCAGATTTTTTAACTGTGGTAAATGTTAGCCAATACCTTTAACACTCTTCAGTCTGAGAGTATTCTATCCTTGTGTACTTCTTGTCCCCTGACATGGCAAATTTACAGCCTTGACAAAATTCACCCATCGAAGATGAATTGATTTTTGCTAACATACATTAACCATAGACCTCAGGCTTGGGATGAGTATATTGAGGATTTGTAAACAGTCCTGAATGGATTACAATAATACTGGAAAATCATACGTTCTGATGTTCCAATTTTGTCACAAAGACGGAAGAGTATCCTTAAAGTGATAGGCTAACATTGTGGAGCTTCAATTAAAAAAATTGTCAAACTTTGATATCTGAGCTACATAGTAGTGTCCAAATGGACAAATAAACAACCTAGAATACAAAAGTTTGGAAAGTTACACTGCCAATGGCAAGTTATACATGAATAAATGATAAAACTCGGGGCGAGTTTTATTAACCTAGGTGTACACACAGTAAGTCTATGAGAGGAAATGGGCAAGTGAATCTGGTCAACTTACGATTTTCACTTTTTTAAAGCACTAAATAATCATTTTGAAATACAATTTTTTCAGGACTTAATTTTTAGACCTCATCAAAGACGCTGGTAGCATGGGGAATCACGCAGCTCAGATTTTTTTAAACTGTGGTAAATGTTAGCCAATACCTTTAAATCATTGAGTACTTGTAGTACAAAAATATCAAAAATGGGTACTTGTTGTGGTAAGCTGATGAAAAAGAGCCTTTTATAAATAAACTGTATAATGTGTTTCTGACGGGGGTGCACAATCCTTCAAAAGCAGAGTACATAAGCATCTTAAATCACTCATTTAACTTCTTTGTTACAACCCTTCACTCTAGCTACCCAAAGCTGCTGTGAACCACAGATTGGCCCATGTAGTTTCTCTGTTATAGTGCTCTCTAGCCTATACCAGAAACTGACTCTACTGTCACTCTCCATGGGGTATTGTTCACTTTAGCACTGTATATAACAAAAAAAAAAAAAAATGTGTTATATATTCTATCATTATTTAGTTATTTTTGCATGCATACTCATAAATAATGCTTTGTACAAGTTTTGTACATATTTGACATTATGTTTGCACAGTGCTCTCACACTCCACAGCGGTGTCAAAACAGTCAATATAAATCCTTGCAAAATCTTACAATATCTTACAGAGACACTAGCTGTCAGTGTCATCATTTATTTCATACTCACAAAACAAAGGCATCTCAGAGGACCCAACAGCTTCCGCACAAATATCCTAGTTAGCTTTATCCACAGTGAGAGATGTGTGTTATTCCAAATATATTATATCCACAATAAACGGTCTCCACTTGTTGATATAGATCACATCACGTTACTGGTAACAAGAGTCGAGATGTATATTCCTCCACATATATTCAGAGCAACATCCAAAAACAGTCAGTGCATTATTACAAGATCGTACAAACCCAGGCCAAATAATAATATTGAGAGCTCAGTAATCACGAGCAAATTACACTGCCTGGGACTGGGGCAGATAATCCCATGTGAAGCTAGCGGCCTGTCCGAAGTTCTTATAGTGGATTTAGCTACTGATACAGATGAGGCAATGATGAATGTAATTCCTAACCCGGTTTCTCCCTTATACTCCTGCAACCAGCCAGCTAGTAGTAGCGTGGCTTCTTTATGGTCAACCTGGCTAATGACAGGCCGGATTGTCTGGCCGATGCTATGTCATGAGTGCCACTGATATCACAGGCCGAAGTGATGATGACCACGTCTGAGTACAGGCATCGCAAGCACCCAGCTCGGGTGAGAATAACCATGTGAGAAACAGCATGTACTTTTAGCAAATGAGACCGTTTGTTGACATGCAATAAGGGTACTGGGTAATGCATGTGTGAGTGTGTGTATGTGTGTGTTTGTGTGTGTGTACACACATGTGTGCAAGAGAGTGTGTGTCACTGCCAGAGGCCTTTAGGAGTGATGATGTACTGTGTTGGGGGAGACAGGTTGTTTATGTGAGGGACTCAGAAAGGAGTGTAAATAAATCAACTCAAGTGTGAGATTTGTTTGTCCTATTTTGTATCCATCCACTGAAGGCCAATCATACAATTACACAATAGGGAACAAGGACGCAGACACACACACTGTCTGAACAAAGGTACTGTCAAAATAGCAAAGTTACTTTTTGTATACAGTATACACCGAAATTGTACATTATTATACACTGCCTGCATATTTGGGGGTAATCGTGGTCATTATTTTGCTATGTTATTTCAAGTTATTGTTAAGTTATTCTAAGTCATTTACATGACATAAAACTTCTCATGCAAGTTTGATTATGGATGTGGCTTATGGACATGATGTACAGTACTCAAGTGGACCATGAAAATTAAAGAACATTTTACAATTTCATACGCACAGAGACACATACATGTACAAGCACAAGACACACATTTGCACATTGTACAATATGCATACCCATGTCGACATACTGTACATGTACCTTAGCTAGAACATTGATAAAGTATTTTGCCAGTAACTAGTCCCAATTAGCTCGTAACAAAAAGATTTATATATTCAAATTAATTTTCACACATTTCACCAGCTGGTTAAACGACCACAATTTACTGCAGAATAGATACTGATAAAATGTGGGGAAACCAAATACACACAAGTCTTTATAATGGCAAAATGGAATATTAATAAATGTTTAAATTTAATCTTTCAGAATATTTTTAATTACATAAAACATTATCACAACAATAGGTCAGAGCTATTGTGTAAGGATAAAACACCTACATGTACACTATATAACAATATGCATTGCAAATTTGTAATACATGATTTCCAGATAACAAAATATCTGGTAGCCTTCATCAATAACTTGACACAGCCCCTGAGGTACCCCCATACTGTCCATACTCATAGCAAAATCTATATTTAGCATGACTGTCGATACTTCTTTCTCCTGACTTATATTCCCGGAAAAATACATTCATACAGTTATAGGATTTAAAGACACATTGCTTACACAACTGTAGGTGCAGATCTAAAACACTACTGCTTGGCATGAAAGTTCTGGCTGTGGAGATTGGTTGGTTGATTGATTGATTGATTGATTGATTGATTGATTGATTGATTGATTGATTGATTGATTGATTGATTGATTGATTGATTGATTGATTGATTGATTGATTGATTGATTCATTCATTCATTCATCCATTCATTGACTGATTGATTGATTGATTGACTGACTGATTGATTAATTGATTGGATTGATTGATCAAATGACCGATCAATTGATTGATTGATTGATTGATTGATGGATTGATGAATTGATTTTTACTTACCAACATTTACCTGTTTGGAGGAATGCCCCCAATATCCCATGGTTCCTGAGTATCCAACTTAATAACTTTAGATCCCACTCTTCTAGGGATAATCAATGCCAAGTTTGACTGAAATTTGTAAGTTTGGAGAAGTTGAAAATGTGCAATGCATTTTTCCATTTATTCATTTGACAGAATGCACGAGTATGCCATGGTTCCAATTCCCCAACTCAATAGCTTTAGATCCCAATCCCCTATGGATGATCACTGCCAAGATTGAGTGAAATTTGTATGTGTGTAGAAGTTTAAAATATGCAGCTAATTTTCCCACTTTTGCAATAATTCATCTACAATCTCCAAGAAAGAGGTTAAGCATATCAGGTTCATCATGATATCAACAGTTTTAATGACTGGCTGTAAATCTCAGTCTATGTCGGATCAATCAACCACAGTTTATCATGATTTATGTTATTTACAGTCAATCAAGGATTGTTAGGAATCCAGATTTATCTTTTACACCTGCTTTGACGGACTCTCAATGACAATCGTTTCTTGCTACGTCATAAATATCTGCGATAGGTAGACCGACTCAATTCGTTTGTGGTTGAAGGTTTACGCATATTTGGGTTTGATTGAGACTGAAGTCAAGCTCACAACAAAAGTGAACATGTATGGCTAAAGTACTAAATATGTCACATATTTTTGCAAACAGATATGCAATTTTGCTTTAAGACAGGTTTAGTTCTCAAGCATTTATTTCTACTATTTTAGTGTGATTTTATTCACTTTGTAGAAGCAAAATAGGAGATGAAAAATTTCATGTTTTTCACTTTTTTTTCTTAATCTGGCTCATCCTCTATAATTATTTGTAGTGCATCCAGAAAGCATTTGAGGAGTACAAACATTTTGTTCCACATCAGGTTCGAGTAATAATTAATTAAAATGGTTGTTGGTGTAACATGGACATACATGTGTGTTTGTCTGTTCTAGTGTTGAGTTATCAACATGGTAAATACCAGCTATAAAGCAAGTATCCACCATTCTGAGATTTTCAACTGAAACCGAAAATACTTTACTGCCGAATACTTCTATTCAAAAGTTTTAAATCATCACACAGTGATCACACGCATTCCAATTTTCCACTATATGTCAAATTTGCCAGTTTCAGTGGAGGCTACAATTGGGGGGTGGGTGGAGAGGGTCTATTTTAAACACATTTACTTATCATAAAGTGGGACACATGGTCATTTCCTTAATGTACACACTCATTATTGATTATTTAGTGCAATGTAGGCCATTCTTCCCCCTGTATAGGTCACCGCACTGCACTGCAGCAGACCAAATTAATTATCTTTCATATATACTTTGGCAGCAAACTCCAGGGTTGCGAGCAAGCTATTTTATGTAACTGATCTCATTGAATAGAGCAGCCAAAATGGGCACTATTGATAAAAACTGTTGACATAGGGCTTTAGTGTTCTCTGGCTAGCCTTGTGGAGGCCTTGTAAAGAAAAGGGACGACTGGATTCGGTCCGGGTTGGCAAAGGGGAGGAAGCTACCCCCGAGCAATTTACTCAATTAACGGCCTTCTTAACTAAAATATGAATAAGTAAACCCTATTCACCATTAAGTGAATAACAATCAAATGCATCATGCAACTTGCACATAACTTTGCCTAGTTGCTAACACAATCTGGACTGCTTGATCACTGATGAACTGCCCATCTTTTTTCTCGCCCTGATACCACCCCTCGACTCAAACTTTTCGCAGCCAAGTTTTTGTGCCATGTGCATCCCTGTGGAGATGGGGTTTTATTACTGGTTCAATTTAATAGGATTGCCGAACACAAACGATTTCGCAAAAATGGTAAAAATAACCGTGTTGAAAGAGAAATGTATTTGTACTCTCGAGGCTGTGAACCCTGTTTGATGTGTAAATGAGAATTTCTCACAAAGAACCAAGGCCAAACTTTGTAACTATGAGGATGGCATAAATTTCTATGAAATACACTGCAAGCACAAAGTAAAATTTAAGGTCAGACATGTAGACGGTACTAATCATTAAATCTACTTTGCAGTCTTTACTTTGCATATCCACGGGCAAAATGAGCAGCTGCCAAAAAGCCTACTGAAGTCTAAGTAAAGAAGAGAACGTTTGTAAATTTGTTAACAGATTGATATAACCAGTGTAAAAGTTCTGACCAGTTTCTGAATAATGTACTTGTTTCTACAAACATTTGTTTTAAATTTATCAATGTAACATCCAGCAAACACAGCTCTAGATACAACATTGGACAATTTTTTTCATAAATGAGCTTTCACATTGTCGTTACAGCACCTGCTTTAAAGTATTTGTTATATCATTTTTACATAATTGTTTTTTGTGTGAAAAATCATAAGCTTGTTTTGTAGAATGATGAACAAAATCTTGTCACCAGATTTCAGCTTCAAATAATTGGCAATCAAAAATTTTACAAGCAATAATCCAGGCAACCTTATCAAATGCCATAACGTATAATGCTCAAACAATAATTAAAAAACTAAGAAATTGCAGTTTTGTGTCCAATATAGAAAATCAATGACATATGAAGATAATGCTAGTTATTTTTCTTATGGTGCTATTAGATATTTGTAAACCAATAAGACCAATCAAATGCTATGAAATCATTCAATTATTGAAATTATTTCACAAAAAAACTTCATTTCTAAATACACTAAAGAGGTAAAGTAAGTTTTAACATAATGTATTGCACATGTAATATTGCAATTCTTTAAATTTATCTACTTTATTTAGTTGCACAGCAAAAAAAAACGATTCTACATCTACAGTGAGCATGTACTGGTTTTGAGTGAAAATAATTAACTATAATGGAACACTGTTTACCTAATTTTTGTAATACACTATGGCATGAGCAACTTTTCAAAATTACTGATAAATGTGCAAGATATCAGGCACACCTCTTTCTCACAGTGAGTCATGGAAGACAACGATAAAAGTCAATATAACGTTTTGATGAAAACTATTATTGGGCAATTTCTTTTTCAAGTTCAAAATAGATTCTGCCTCTTGAAGTAGAACTGTTATTTTATGCAGGAAATCAAAAGTAGTTACTCGTGCAACTTCTGTGTTGTTTTATTTTTTCTTACATACATGTATAGTCAAAAAATATCTCACAGTTTGTTGCTTCTAAAGTCCTTATCACACTTGTCAAACTTAACAATGCCCAGGTGCATGATTTCATTCAACATTTGTTTGAATATTTTTTTTCTTTTAAGCGTTAGACAACAAGATACGATTCACATCTAAAGTAGATCTAATTTTTTTTTTTAAATCGCAATTATTGGGGACAAGAACCCAATAAAATCTGATCTTATCAAGAAATTGTTATCCATCTGAACAATAGTCAAAGTCTTAAAAAAAAACCACCAGGCAACAATTTGTACCAAAGGCTTAGCCTATATTATGCCAAGGCCTACCCATTGCACCATGCACTTGGGTTAGGGCTGTATCACACAATACTGCAGGCAACAGGAAAAAGGAAGGAAAAATTCTATTAAAGCCAATGGCTAACATTTACCACAGTTAAAAAAATCTGAGCTACATGATTCCCAATGCTTGACTGGATTCACCTGCCCATTTCCTCCCATAGACTTACTGTGTGTAGATCTAGGCTATTTTTTTACTCGCCCCGAGTATTAATTGTTTATTCATTCATATCTTGCCAGTGACAGCATAAATATCCAAACTTTTATATTCTAGGGTGTTTATTTGTCCATTCAAACACTACTATGTAGCTCAGATATCAAAGTTTGACATTTTTTTTAATTGAAGCTCCACAATGTCAGCCTATCACTTTAAGTACCACAGCATGGCTTTGGATACTAGCATAGCTAGAGAGAGGAATTGCCCCCCCCCCCCAATAATGCATTTGCCGAGTTTTGTGAGTACATTAGAAATTTTGTCTGTACATGTAGACCGTCACCCATGACATCTCGTACCCACAAAATGTCTCAAGTACTGACAAAGAAATGGCACTTTTGAAGTGTAAAAACACAATTTTTTTTCAAAATCACGCACTCTGCTCGCTCACACAACGACCAAGATTTTGTTGACAGTGCTTTGCCGATAATTTGTCGATTATATTATCATAAAGTCATGTTGCCAGTAATAGGAAAGACAACCATGTCATCTTGTGTCAACAAAATGTCCCAATAACCCACAAAAATAATGCAAGAAATTGAAAATCTGCTTGTGAAAAATGCGAAAATTTTCGAACTAGTTCGCTCCGCTCTCTCGAAAAAAGCAACCAAAACTTGACCTCCAAGCCGACCTAGACTGCAACATTGACACAAACATAAACACAAAGACATACTGGTATGTGTAATACCTACTCTACATTGAGGGGGGGGGGGGGGTAATGCATTGTGGGAGTAATTTAATGCACCCAGAGAGTTGTTTTATATGTTTATCACCTTACTTCAGTGTGGGAGTACCCCAAGTCCCCTACAATGCAAATGATCCCACAATGTCAACTTCTACACACGTAGCTATTTTACGAGCACATACATGTACACACACACCATTCATAGATTTTAACCATATACACTGTATTTTATTCTATGAAAAACACATATAAAAACAAATGTCGCAAAACATGTATTAGCCACAAACACACAACAAATCAATTCCTGCTGGAGAAATTTAAAAAAAAATGATACATTAATGGCCTAAGAAAAACCTACAGAAGTGGGACTCAGACATTATCAGACACAATGGTTACCAGACAAATAAAACGCAAATGGTCAATAGACAGTATACACACTATTCCTCACCAGATTGTGTAATAAATCTGCGCTTATCTCATGATATATTTGCTCCACACAATTGGACAGAGGCACAAACACAATCAAAATACAGTCAGACCTGTGTATAGCAGCCACTCAAGGGAAAATTGCAAAATGTGCAAATGTGACCACTATACAACTCGGTAGCCATTTTTATTTAGGACTTGCATGTGTGTGTTCTTTATATTCACATGATAAAATAATATTTATCGTACATTTTCTGCACTGATAGCAAATACTGTACGTCCTAAAATATACCAAAAGTATTACATACGTCAGAGAGAAATGCTGATATTGTTCTAGAGAGATAACATTTTACAATATCTGTAAGTCCAATTTAGGAACAAAGATTCTGGTCAATAATCAATACATGGAATATAAATGCTTGGTGCAAAATCAAGTATTGTTCCAAATCAATATATATATTTTTTGTACCTGGTTGAAATTAAAGTCTATCCTCTTGTATTTTCTCATAAAAACATTTTTTTGTACCTGATTGAAATTTATGAAGTCTATCTTCTTATAATTTCTTATAAAAACGTTATTTGTATCTGTTTGAAATTTATGGAGTCAATCCTTTTGTAATTTTCTTATCAGCATGTTTTGTATACCTCGTTGAACTTATGAAGTCTATTTTCTTGTAATTTCCTTATAAAAATGTTTTTTTTTTTACCTGGTTGAATTTGTGAAATCTATCTTCTTGAAATTTCCTTCTAAACATGTGTTGAGAATTAATGATTAACAGCTTTCCTGTCAAAGGCTAGGTGTGTTAACCACAACATGGAAAATGCACACAGAAAGAATGCAAATCATTCAGGAAAGAACAGAAATTGACTTGAAATTTATAAACAAATAGGAATTTGCACCTGGCTGAAATGTACATCATAACCGAAGCATACCTATGCAAATAGCAATTTTCAAAACCCCTTTTTTTTTAAACTAATCAGTAATCTAACTAATCATTGCTTTCTTCTAATAAATGATGCACCACAAGGTATACTGTATACTTAATAATAGAAATCCACCATTTTGTTGAATTATCCTTTTTTTCAGCCCTGGGTTACAAAAATGTGTAAAAAACATATATTTGTAGTGTGCTTCTCAATGTTAAAGAAATTTTCTTGTGCAAAATGTTTCCTGAAATGATCTTATACGACATTAAAAGGTGTAAAATTAACAACTTCAGCCTCATTTTCTATCCAATTTTTGTCAGTTTATGTCTTTCTGTTGTGTACAGGCGCAGCATCAGCATCATTACTGAAGAAAATATATTAACTGGACACAAGAGGGCACTATATACAAGTGGCTGTTAAGACAGGTTTGATTGTATATTCCTCACAGCTTCATTATTTGCAGCGACAGAAGTCAGATTATTTTCCTACCTGTGCAATGGCTTCAAACTCCTCATGCTTTTTCTGCAGTGCTCTGGCTTTGTGCAACGATTTCCCGATACTCGTGTGTTTGTTCAGAAATTCTTCACCGTAGTTTTGAAGCCAAAACAACACCTAGAAAAGATGATACAGAGAGACAGAGAAATGTTACATTATTTCTACACAGACAAAGATCAAACTTAGCTAAGTCCCTGCAAGACATTGCTGATCATTAAAGGGAAACCTTCCCATATATCAATAGATGCTTTCACACTTACAGCAAACTTTGCGAAGTTTCACTTCCCAAAAATTAACTTCACTAATTTGGTAATGTGAACACAAACTTCTCAGCAATATTCCAGCAAAACTTTTTGCAAAACTTCCAACAACTTATTAGGAAATTTCTAAAGAATGAGAAAATTCTCATAGCATTTCATGTGTGAACAGAAGACTTAGTGAAGATGCATCCCATGATCCTATGCATATTTCCAGTACAGCTGCAGCAGACTATATAATTCTTGAACTGAAAATACATGAAGGCATAGTTGAACAATGTTTCCAGTTTTGAAAAAATCTGAGCTGCATGATTCCCCATGCTACCACTGTCTCTGATAAGGTCTAAAAATGAAGCCCTGAAAAAAAAATTGAAGTTCAAAACGATCATTATGTGCTTTTTAAAAGTGAACATAATTGAGCAACCATTCTAGTTTTCCCCCATAGACTGCTGTGTTGAAGAATTTTCTATCAGCTGAGAATAATTCATGGGCCGGTTTTTATCTTTACACATTTTACCAGTGACAACATAACTGTCTGAACTTTTGTGTTCTAGGGTATTTATTTGTCCATCCAAACACTGTCAGATATGTCAGTCTATAGCAAAGTTTGACAATTTTTTAAACGGGGTTTCCACAATATTATAAAGTGTCTTAAAAATTGCATACTCTGCCACAGTAAGATATTTAGAATCTACATTAGGCGGAGAAAATTTAGTCCAAGAATGAAATAAGGAACAAATTAAATTATATACATGTAGATGTCAAAGACGCATCATGTACATGAATTTGCGACTTGCATTGTGTACAGTCCATGCACCAAGTTCATGCCATACTTGAAGTATTATGGCCAGTAATTGCAAAAGCAAAAAGAAGGCAAAATCTTTGGGAAGTTTCACAAGAACTAAATTTTCTTGGAAGTTTTTTCACCAGTGTGAATGGTCACACCAATCTTGGCAAATTTTTTGAGACGAGAAACTTCGCGCAGATTTGTACACTAGAAATGTCAATGCACCTATTTTGAATTCAATAAATACACATAGGATAAACTGAACGTTGAAAGTGTGAGCAAATTTGTATAATCCATTCAAGGGTTGAATTTCAAAATTTGAATAAATCCCAATGTGGGACACTTCACTTGATATATCTCCATGAAATCAAAGCTTTTTCCCACTTTTTGATATATATTTGGTCTTTTTCTGCTGCCACACCTACTTATCAACCCCAAATCAGAGAGGCCAGACATACCATTAGAGGAACTTTGAATCCCCTTTGCCCTAAGGATTTGGTCTGAATTCAAGACATGTATTAAAAAAAAAGGATCAAAATCTGAATAACCCCATAGCCCCCCACCATCATCTGTCATTTCTCTCTCAGGGGCAAAATGAAACCACCCTGGGGATTGTCATGTGAATACATTTATTCTTTACCTATAAAGAAGATCAAAATGTTGATGAAACAGATGAAACAGTTAATGCACAATCATCAACTAAACAACAGAATTGATGCAATTGTGGAATTCTCTCCATCTAAAATATCCTTTTCCGCTGTTAAAGCTCATCCACTTCCCCCAGCCCACTTAGACACTTATCGACCATGAAATCAACCCTGAATTCCAAGCTTTTCCTCACTATTGGAAAAAAAATGTGTATAGTGCATTTGAGGAACTTTGAATCCCCCTTTCCTAAGAAAAATTCCTACCAAGTTCGGTCTAAATCCAATCATCCATTTTAAAGAAGATGAAAATACATGACGAACAATGCACACAGTGCGATCACAATGAGGTTAAAACTCATTTAGAGACAACAATGTTTCATTTTTCCTGAAGTTCATTCACTCCATCTAAAATTTCCTGAAAAGATTTTGCCCAGACCCACCTGTGCTGTGTCGTGTTGGAAGACGCACAGCTGTACCATCTGGTTGATGACGGTCTTTTTCCATTGTCACACTTCATCCCCTTCCCCCAGACCCCTAGGACACCCACTTATCAAGCCCAAATCAACCATGAACTCCAAGTCCCATTTGAGGAACTTTGAACACCCTTCCCCTAAGGATCATTCCTACCAAGTTTGGTCTAAATCCAATTATCCATTTTAAAGAAGAAGATGAAAATGACACACTGCAAACAATGGACACAGTGCAATCATAATGAGCTTAATACTCATTTAGAGACAACGTTTCCTGAAGTTCATTCTCTCCTAAATTTCCTGAACAGTAGCATTTTTGATATTGCTTAGACCCACCTGTGCTGTGTCGTGCTGGAAGACGCACAGCTGTACCCTCTGGTTGATGACGGTCTTTTTCCGCTGCCACAGCTCGTCTAACTCCCGGTGCTGCTGCAGTACGTCGTGGACCAGGTCCAGAACGTGACTGGCCGACTGGGAGTAGTCGGTCTGGGCCGTGACCGAATTCTCGCTCTCCGGGCTGAGGGGCTGCTGGAGGGCTGCAAGGAGACCCTTGCCGTCAGAACAAACCTGGGGAAGGAGAAAAAAGGAGACTTGAGAAAATGAAGGAAGGAAATGAGAGTAACACATGCTTGACTCTCCTTAAACACAGAGTAAGGGATTTGCACGTCAGAAAACGGTAAAATGAATGAAATCGGCTCAAATCATTCATAATGTGAAGGTTAATATAAATAAACACCTGTCATAGAACCTTTAGATAGAATAAGTAGTTTTTGTGAAAATCTGGACAATTAAACTTCAAAATTTATGGTGACATCAACGTGCACAGGCCGTTCCTAAATTGTCCAATCAGCCATTAGCCAAAGGTTGCGCAGAGTTTAGGCGTTTAACCAATCAGTGTGCTCCGCTGGTCTTGCAATGGTACACATAACCGCGATTGGCAATTTGCGCAAAATTTAAACTCACGGAAAGAACAACA
>JZLH01S0098273.1:35403-45509 GCA_001188425.1 Eucidaris tribuloides
CGGCTGATCGGACAATTTCGGAACGGCACGTGCACGTTTGACGTCGCGGATTTTTTGAATTTGCTGTCCAGCAATTTGAACAAGGATGAAGTTTAACCGTCCAGATTTTCACCAAAACTCAATATTTTACCCCAAGTCTCTATGAGAGGTGTTTATTTATATCAATCTTCAGATTGGATATGATTTCAGCTGATTTCATTCATCTACATGTTTTTTGACGTGCAAATCAATGACACAATCTTTAATAAAAACATACTTAAACCATCGTAGCCACAAGATCTACTGGACTTAAACGATCGAACGATTGTTAATATTTCTTGTTCAGTGGTTGGAGTAAAGAATAATGAATTTTCAGTGCTTTCAGGAAGATAATCGAGAAAATTTCCAACATTTACGTTTATTGTCGAGGCTAAGTTGGGGCCTATGTCAGTAAAAAAAAATATTAAAACAATTAGCAATTTCAAGGGCGTAGGCTGGTTTGGGCACGGGGAGGTGCACATCTCATGGAGGTGGAACTAAAGTTGAGTAAATCAGGCGTTGAAAGCAGAAAAAGTGGTACAAATTTTGTTTTGCTTGCCAGGGGCGGAACTCCTATGGCTCTGCGGGGGGTGCACGTGCACCCAGTCGCCCCCCCCCCCCCGCAGCCTACGCCCTTGAATTTCGTCTGGGTCATTGATATCTTGATCCTTGTGAGTAATAATATTCGGGATTTCTTTCTTTTTATTTTTAATGAGATTATTAATAGTTTGCCACAAAGAGGTTTTATTATCCTTGTTTGATACCAGTTTATCGGAATAATATTGCTTTCGAGATGTACGAATTAACATGGTTAATGTATTTCGGTATGTTTTGTATTGGGCTTTTTTATGAGGTGTTGGTTTATGTAAAGATATTTTATATAGTCTATAACGGGTGAGTATAGAGCGCATTAATCCTTTGGTTATCCATGGCTGCTGTATCTTAACGCGTTTGTTTTGAATCAAGGGAATATTTTTGTTATAATGATGAATAAATTTATGCAAAAATACCTCATAAGATGAATTTGCATCGTTTGCTGAGAATACACCTCGCCATTGTTCACGTGATAAATCGGCAATTAATAAATTTATATTTTCTTGTGATTCTTTTCTTCGCAATTCAGAAGATTTATGTTTTAATTTTACGTTTTTGATCTGTTCGTATATTGCAAAAATTGGAAGATGATCAGATATATCTGAATAGAGAATGCCATTACTACATTTCCTATCAATAATATTTGAGAAGATGTTGTCGATTAAAGTCTCACTTAATGTGGTATTACAAATTCTTGTAGGTTTATCAATGTGAGGATAGAGTGTACTTGACGATAATACGTTTAGAAATCTAGAAGAATTGTGTTGTGCCGTATTAAGTAAATCTATATTATAATCCCCCATCAAGAACAAACTGTTATTTTCATGCATAATTGTATTTGCAAAGAGTTCAATGTTGTCTAAGAATAAGTCAATTTCGTTATTTGGTGGTCTGTAAATGACACCTATAATTGTATTTTTTATTTTTTCATTAATAATTTCGATGAATAAGCTTTCTACTCCATCAATGGATAAATCAGGTCGGGGTTTGTATCGGAGATGAGTATGTACATATATGGCTACACCACCTCCTCGGCCATACCTTCGATCTGCCCGAATCATATTATAATTTTGAATATTGAACATGTTTGGGGATGTAGAATGTAACCAAGTTTCTGAAATTCCTATTACAGAAAAGGCAAAATAAAGAAGAGAGTGGAAGAGTGTTTCGATTGATTCAAAGTTCTTGTTTAAGCTTCGAGCATTGATATGAATGAGGCTGAAGTACTTATCAAAGGTGAAATTGTGAACAGATTGATTATCAGTTACAGTTGGAGGGCAAAATTCGGAGTTAAATTGGTTTATCGTGAAGTATTCACAGTGCTGATCACTTGAGTATTGGTCCTCAGATTCAGATTCATCATTCATTATTAAATTCGTAGCAAGTCAAAAATAGACGAGGCCAAGATACAAGAACGCGCATCGTAATAGTGGGTGAGTGTAAGTGCAAGCAAGTGGATGGGTGTACTATGCAGAAGTGGACAAAGGAAGCGGTTTGCCCATTGTGTATGTGCATGTTTCGCTTGACTGGATTGAGACAAGGGTAACGAACTAAATTGGTGAAGTGCATAGAAAATTGCAAGTCTCTAATAAATATCTTTCTATGACATTAAGGACACTAACTGATCATTCGGTGGAAATATATGGATTAAATATGATGAAAAGATTACAAGTTCAGTGAACTTACTATAAATCGCATAATGTGTGATTGACGAAAGGGTATTGCCTACATGGAGTTTTCTAGAAACAACATATACTACAGCGTGGTATGTCTGACAAATAATTCCCAATTTAGGTTCGTGTATAACCTGTACGCGAAAGAATGTCAAAAAGAAATATATATATATATATATATATATATATATCTGTTATTGATTTTTTTTTTATCTTCGCAACCAATGGTTGGGTTATATGAATAAAGGAGTACAGTATGTCAACCGTGAAATAGACATGCAAGAATATATTTTAAACAAAATTTTGAATTACTAAATCATGCATCTTGTATTAAAGAGAGAAAAAAGGAAATCTTTAGTCTTGCACGATCGTATGCATCGTAAAATTAGATTACGCCTGTAGCATGTATTAGAAAGAAACAAAAGTTGTTATCAGGCTTCTTGCCTTTAGGATAGTATATCTATAAAACAAGAAGCATGTGCCTTGTATTTTGAAGAAAAAAAAAGTTTGTGTAACTAACATGAGAAGACTGGGATGAAATCAAACTCTTCCTTGACTGCAGCTTTCGATCAAGAAGTGAACTGATCAATTACTATAGTCGGTCATTGCAACCTACGTAACAAAGAAAATAATCTGACTATACGCCTTTTCACATTAAACATTATTGAATTGAACCACTTTATCAATATGATGTGATCAATTCACGTAACTGCCCCTTTTAAAGTAAATATTAAAACCATACAAATAGACCGGACGGCTATAATATTTTGTTGGTGAAAAGAGGAATTATAGCAATATACTAACACTGAATATTTACAAACTCACTGCTACTTAACTCTAGCTGCGTAACTATGGATAGTGGCAACATAATAATCAAAGACCACTTGAACCGAAAGACCTATTTACTATTATATTCAAATGGTAATCATTAGGTTTAAATAAAGGTCTTTCTTGATGATTAAAAAGCTTTTCAGAATCCATGAACTTGAATCACTCAGTTAACAAGTGTGCTTAATTGTGACACGAATGTATCTACATAGCTTTAACGGTTGAAGGTCCATAAAGGTTCGTACTGAGTAATCTGGAAGCAACAAAAGCAAAATAAGCTAAATAGGTTGCGTGGAATTTTCATTATCTGCCACAGTTACGTAACCATACGGCAAATGTCAAAGGGGGACGAGACAGTAAGCAGTTGAATGCATTAACATATTCAAATATTCGTTGCTATAAACCTTCTACATTTATACAACAACAACAGAGAATGACATCGGGCAGAGTATATACAGATGAGCGAGGCTCGAAAGCGCTCTAATTATAATCGCAAATTAAACAAGATACATGTACCTTCAATGCTCAATAAGATTTGAATATGCATTCTTGCCCAATTAGCCAATAAACTTCGATGCCTATATATTGCATGGGCATTTTGCGTTCGGGGAAATGATTTGATTTATGTTTTGTTATAAACATTATTAAATTGAAATTGTAAATGAGGGAAAAAAAGCGATGTGATTGTGCCTTGAGGGTATAATTTTTATTTGAAGCAGGCACAGATTGAAATATTTGGTTTATATGGATCACGATGAGTAGAAGGTATTCTAGTTTAAATTGTATTGTTATATTTGTAGAGTAACCACATTGATTTGCGATTACCCTACTTCCAGCCCGTCACTTACGCTTGCACACCCCCGCCCCCCCCCCCGAATCGGCAAAAGGGGGTGAAGAATACTAGATTGCACTGTAGAGTTGAGAATTACATGTATACAGATTGAAAAAAAATTTACCATGACTATATGCAACACCATTTGGTTTGTTCGAAGTCATAAAGAGGCTGTATGTGACCAGCTGGAAGCAAAGAATGGAAAAAACTTGTCACTACTGAGCAAGTTTTATCAAATTCAAGCTAATGTATTAGTACATTGTTGCATAAAAAAATTAGAACTGTAACCCTCGAAATAATCGATCAATTTCAGGTGGACGATGAAAAAAGTTTACCCAGTCAACGAACCAAAACAGTAATATTGATGATAAACCATTCACACAAATGATAATAATCTTGTGCATTTGGTAATGAAAAAAGAAAATACAATACCAATACCAATATCTTTTGTGAAGTTTCCTTGCTTCCAGATTTAGTCATCTATGTTGACAACCCACCCTTCCCAGCCGAAGTTGGGGGAAAAAAGGGGGGGGGGATTCACTTTTGACAAAAGAAAAGAGATGAGAGAAAACATAAGCATAAGTATGGATTCATGTGTATGCAACCCTTAATTGTGCGTTTAACATCTTGCATTTGCTTGAAATAAACGGAAGTAAAAAAGTTTATTATGTAACCTTTTAATAAATGAGTTTAGGTTTGTGCCAAGAAATTGAAAAAGAAGGGTCAATAGGGACAAATTGGAAGCAAAGAAGTTCAACATACTGCCGGTCAAATTAATTCCAACACAGGTATTCCGTTTCCATATAGGAACGTGTACGATTCAAAGAGAGAGAGAGAGAGAGAGAAGAAAATGTAACCCTCAGTTCTGAAAGGCCTTTGTCGAGGCATGTCATGTTTAGATATAAACATTATTGAAGGCTATAATGGTATGAAACTTTTACAGAATATAACTATAGTTTATTGTATACATTTCCACAAGAATACGACTATACGTCATGGAAGAGAATACTTTCTTTCAATCCTCGACAATGGACCTTTCAGTGAAATACAATGTCAATGACATACAAATTAAATTCTTTCCCTTTTTACGTTTCAATGAGAGAGCATGTCAAGACCTCTTCGAAATATGCAGAGAATATAAAGAGTAATGGCAAATCTGGTCCCTATTCATAACGCATCAATTTGCCAATAGCAAATTTTAGAATACGCTATAAAACTTTGAGAATTATGAGAAACGATTAAAAAAATGTTATGGAATATAGATAAGAGCTTTATCATGTAGTTACGACATCATACTTCACAACACATACTTTATAAGTTTCGAAGAGTATTGATGAAAGTTTAAACAATCACAAAGAGGATAAATCGTAATGATATATCGTTTGCCAGATTTCTTGTTCGTATGTATATACGTAACGTTAAGAACATATTGTGTAGGATTGTCAAGTCTTAATGTTGCAAATACTAGAAATATAACCTCAAGGATCTGATGAGTTTGAGACATAACAAAAAAAAATGATACTTCATGTTGAGATATTTAAATAAGTTGGTATTTATAAAGAAAGACTGCAACAATACAAGGAAGATCACCTAGGATTAGCCAATTTTACCCCGGCAAATTTTAAAATATAGGACTCTAAGAGATATCTGAAGGAATATGACGGATTGCAACGGATATAATGGATATAAAACGTAATAATACGTATCATTTGCAATTTTTTATTCGTATGCGTAACGTAATGAACGTATAGAATTATCAAATTTTACAGCGACAAAAACAAGAATGTAGAACTTCAAGAACCTGATGCGATTGAGAAATAGCTAAAAAGCTGTTTCAGGTATGGATAGTTTGATGTATATGGAAAACTGCAAATTACAAACAAAATAAATGGTAATCTGGTAATGACACGTATCATTTGCCAATTCGAATATAGGTTCATACGTAACATAAATGGGACGTATGGATCAATAGAATTAACGAGTTTAAATTCAAGCAAATTCTAGAAGAGTTGTAAGAATCTGAAGAAATTGGGACATAAAATGCTATTAAGGTATACATAATTTGACATAATGAAAAATTGCAACAAATACAAGACCGATGGTAAATGGCAGTGAATACGAATCATTAGGCAGGTTTACGTTCATATGGCAGGAAATTCACGAAGAATTTAAAGTAATTCTGAAAAAAAAATTTAGACATAAGTCAAAGGTGAGAAGAGGATAAGTGGTAAACACACGAATCATTTGCCAGAATTCTGTTCCGTAGATAATTGAACGTATGTAGGATTGTCAAATTTACTGCGGTAATTACTTCGATATAGAAACGTTCATAACTGAAAAGAACAATTTTTTTTGCGTGATAAGGTAATAAAAAAATGATATACGATGAAGGATTTCAACAAAATAAAGAAGATGAATGGATGTGATAAGTAGCATTTACCAAATATCCTGTATATATCCGTAACATATGTTACGAATGAATCAAGTATGTTTAGTTATGATTAACAAGTTTCACAATTGCAAGTAATGGAAATATAATTGGAGAAACTGATAAATTCGAGACATTACTCTACCGATCTGGAGGTATAGATTAAGAAAAAAGGAGAGAAGTAAATCCTCATGCCGTTATAACATCATACAATGAGTTGCTTGCCTCATGCCATGAACTAACTAGGAGTAGCAAATGGCAGCAGGACGATGTAGAATATACAATTTCAAGAATTTGATTGAATTGAGACGAAGTTTATTTTTTGGTATACAAATATGGACATATAGATCCTTAAAAAAATGTTGTAATGGGAAGAAAAATATCCCTGTTGGGATCGTTTATAACATCAAATATTTATAGTGATTTTATAAATCCCATTTTCGTTTAAGCAAGTAAATGCATGAGGTTTATTATTCGAATTCGTACCATCACCTTTTTCTCCATTTACCACCAGAAAACCTCAATTTGATACGGATCTATACAAATTCTGAACTTCACTTGCCCATTTACGCTTCTCTTGCAGGTCAATGGAAGTCAGATCATCAACCATAAAGTATTGATCGTTCTTCAGGATGTCACGAGCTTGTTTCATGACTTCCACTTTATCTCTGTATGACAGAAGTTTGATAAGGATATGACGGGGTTTATCGTCCTTCTTCTTACCATTTATGGGCTCGTTCAACCTTCCTGTTGATCTTGAATTGGCTTCGAAGGATGTTCTCGACAATATTGATGCAACAGAACGGAAAAGCACCGTCTGTCAACGTCTAGATACGTTTTTATACAGTTGAAAAATGAATCAAAAAGTCCAATAAACGTTTACTAAACGTACGCGTTCGTTTCTCAGACGGAATCGTTAGACGGCGCGGTGTGGCAGTAGCTTAAAGTTATACTGTGCCGTTTAACGATTCCGTCTGCCTCCGTCTAAAATATTAACCTCAGACGGTGTCAGACGGTGGCAAATGGAATGCAATAGAATGGAACAGAATGGGAAAAGCACCGTTTGTCAACGTCTAGATACGTTTGTAATCCAGCTGAAAAACGAATTAAAAAGTCCAATAAACGTACGCGTTCGTTTTTCAGACGGAATCGTTAGACGGCGCAGTGTGACAATAGCCTTGTAAATAATTATGCCATGTATGTTGTTGTAAAACACGTATCCTGGGCTCCGTGTTATCCTGTATTCGTTATCTTTGAATAAAAGGATTAAACAAAATATGACAGAATAGTGCTACAAAGAAGTTAATGCAGTAGTATTCATTACAATAGCATTTTATACATACATACACAGTATTTGCAGGCCCTTTATTTTGTGCCTTTCTCTGCATCATCATTTATGTCAATTCCAAATTGTTTAACTGAGTTGATGAAACAATTAAAATTGTTCTTCATAGAAATATAAATGGCTTAAAATGGTTGATACAATGTAAAATGTGTTTGTAATGCACTAAAGCTAAAGAATTTGAAGAATACTTAGATATGCATGTATTCCAATGTTAATCATTTAACAGGGGCGTCGATCCATGTTTCGGAATGGGGGGGGGGGCAAAAGTGAAAAAAAAAGTCCAACAAAATTTGTGAAATATTGTTTATTTAAAATATATTAATTATGCAAATATATGCATAAAATTATATTTTTGCCAATAAATCACAAAAATGGAATGTTTGGGGGATAAATATTCTTTGTGACATTTGTATCAATTTTCTGGAAAAGAAATTGCTGTATCAAAATCAAATTCTTATGTATTGCATTGCTTTCTAAATTCTTCTTATTATTTTTTTCACTTTTTTTTATTGATTTTTCAATGATATTTTTTGGAGACAGTTTTGTGACCACAAACAGCATAAAACTGATTAATTTTTAAGGAAAATTAAAATAATAATCGCACACTTATGAAGTTGGGCTGAAAACACAATTTGTATTAAAACTGTACATGAAATAAATGTTTTTGAGCAATTTTTGGTTCGACAAGCAAGTACAATATGTTGCGTAACTGTGTGTTCTAGTGTGCGTTTTATACCCATTTGTGTGTGTTATTGTGCGTGTTTGTAGTGTGTGTGTGTTTGTGTGTGGGTCTGTGTGTTTGTGTGTGTCTGTGTGTGTCTGTGTGTGCATGTGTGTGTGTGTGTGTGTGTGTGTGTGTGTGTGTGTGTGTGTATGTGTGTGTGTGTGTGTGTTGGTATGTTATGTTGAAAGCAAATTGTCTTCAACAATAAAAACAACAACAAAATGGGAACAGAAATTTTGCTGCTGTGTATATAATTGTAATTAACTTTTTTTTCAAAATATACCAACTTGAATTCCAACAAATCAATTCCTTGTGGTCGTGCATATACAGCACACCCACAACACACTCAACCATCCCCCCTACCACACACATACATGTACATGTACATACATACTTGTACACAGACTACACACACACACACACACACACACACACACAACACAAACAACACAAAATGACCACTCCCATAAGCTTCCAAGATGTCATACATATTTTCTGCTTTATTGCAGTAATGATCATATAATACAAAACTGTAATATGCTTCAACAAAGTAAAAATATAGTCTACACTAATTTACTTGGCTATCCTTTCTGGAAGCCCAAATGCACAAACATTCATTTACAAGTTAACCAGATTCATGTGAAATTATAAATTCTATTTACCGGTAATCAAAATACACGTAAAATAAAATTACAAGTAAAATACATGAAAATCTAGTATTAATCTGGTGAATTACATTAGCTACCACTACCATTGGTAATATAGTTATTCATTTTAACCGTACACACACACACCACAAAAAACAAACAAAACAAAAACAGGATAGCAGTGCATCTGCACTCTTTGTCATTAAAGCATTGACTTAGAATCATTTTCACACACTCATTGCACTCATACAATACTAACACACCTCATTTTATCAATAATTGTATTGCTGTATATTTTCCTGAGCATAGTACAAGTTATATACTTTATGTTCAACATGCATAACCAAACATACAGTGACTGCCCTTTTGTCATTATTCTTTTTAATACATATAAAAGTCATAACTAATATCAATTTCATAACTGAAATTGTATAGCTTAATATCAAATACAGTACACAAAAATATATTACACAAACACTTTTTTTTTTAAAAGTATACAATGAAACCGAAAATCGCAAACATAGCCCAATGCTTTGAAGGAACAGTCATGTATAATAACCAGAAACGTGTTACTTTGGTATAGATTCACAGGATAGTTAATTTCAAATTTTCATGTTAATTTTCTGTACATCTACATTACACTATTTACAAATGAAACCATGGAGGCAACAGGTAAACAAATGTCACGTAACAATGAAGATAAGGCCACCTGGGAAGACCTACTCATATCCGATGAACAACACCAAATAGAGAAAGCAAAACTTTAGTACAGTCAAACCTGTCTTAGTTGTCACCTCTCTATAGCAGCCAACCTGTCTATAGTGGCCACTAAATTGATTCCCCTGGAGACAAATCATGTGTTATAGAACCCAGCTGTCTATAACAGCCACCAGTCTAAAGTATAATAAGGCCCATTTTTTTGTTTCCCTTGGGTAGCCCCTAATAGTACGGGAGCAGATTCTGAAAAACGGCCTGGAAAGTGAGTTTCGTGCAACCCACATTACATCTCAATTCTGG
>JZLH01S0098284.1:6353-19072 GCA_001188425.1 Eucidaris tribuloides
AACAAATTTTTACTGGCAAACGTGGAGTTTTCGCTCTTCATATGAAGTATACAATATAAAAAAATACAAGTTCACATCATTTGTTTAATCATATGAAAATCACATACAACCTATATTGGATATTTTCATAAATCTAAAAAGAGCATACATTCCAATGCAACTTATTTCATTCGGTTGTGTCAATCTCGAGATATGATAAATTTTCTGCAATGACGCAAAGTCACTTTTGTACCACCATACACGTTTAACCTTTTGACCAAGGAACCTTAAAAAGTTAGAAAAATTATCATAAAATGGTTTAGCGATCTTCGCAAACATATTTCTAATATTTCCATTTGGAGGCGGAAAAAATACTTAAAGAACGGGCATGAAAGACAATCAGCGGTTCACATGACAATAGTGTACGTGTTCATTAAAGTGTACATGACGGCACAGCAACGGTCTTAGTTTACTCTTTAGAAGTTAATGGTCTTTAAAATCAAGAAACATAAAGTTTAACATATTTTATCGTAAATCAATGTTTCCGTGAGTTCCTTCGTTATTTTGCTTCCTAATTTAGGTTGTCATTTATTTAGATGTTTTATTTTCATCAACACATTCTGTTTCGAATTGTTGATTTGGATCATTTATACGAAAAGTGGCACAAACGCGATTTTGATTGACTGTACAAAAGCAACCTCAAATCTTAAATGACAAAAGCAAATAAAATAAAATAAAGTGCACGAAAAGGATAATTAATGTTTTTACTTTAATTCCGAATAAACATATATTTTGAGTAAATATAACACCTAACATAACTTTCTCCCGAATGTACAATTTTTATACACACTGCAGAACTAAACATTACTGTAAAACTTGTATGAGTACGTTTTCTTATCGTTAGTGATTTTTTTTTTAATCGTGGAGGTTATGGGAAGTATTAGGAGACAGTGGATCTCGTTTACATGACTAAAATAAAATTACCATGTACGAACCATTAGCAAAGTATTGGAGCTAGAAACTCAGATGTGATGGAGTTATAGTGACCGGTGACCACCAGATTTTGAACTGAAATATTATAGTAATAAATAATCAATAAATCAGTTAACCCACCCATCAATATGTTTCATCAAAAACAAATAAAGATATATAAGGTATGTAACAAAAACTTAAGTTAACTTCAGACAACTTGTTCAGGTACATGTCAATAAAATCTCGAGGATTATTAGGATCTAGGGCCAGTGTGTGAGATTCTATCTTCTCCGAGAAGAACTTGTCTGCAGCTACCATATTGTTGGCCATACGACGTAAACGACCAAAAGGAACTTTGGACAGGCCGGGAATAGGGAGGAAGAATACGATACCACCTGGACCTTATAATGACATATTTTCGTCAAGAATACCGTGGATCTGCAATAAATAAATAAAAAATAAAATAAAATAAAAATAAATAAATAAATAAATAAGTGAAAAATAATAAATAAATAAATAAATAAATAAATAAATAAATAAATAAATAAACAAATAAACAAATAAATGAATAAATGTGTACAAAAAACTTTCATCAGTAGGGGTGAATCATAGAAGAAGAAAATTTAAAGATTCTACCAACCTTGTATTATTTAGCTGATAATCTTTCATACAACACCTGTGGATTTTTTCAAGCCAACTGGAATGGTTCCCCGTTGACAGTTTGCTGTCTGTCGTTTGGAAATCACTGGAGCATATATCTGAGATAAAGTGTATCCAGTCCCTATTGAATGCCGGTTTGGTGTTTTAATTCCTATGGCCTTTTTAACCTTTCTTGGCCAAAAGCTTGGTTCAAAGTCAATTACATGTACATTATCCCAATTATTGTTGTGTCCAGAGTCAAAAGCGTGTTCCGCAATGGCTGAAAGACTGGGATTGGCAGCTTGTCAGCTACATAAAACAAGGCTGGTAAAAGCTTTAATTTTTCTCTTCAATAAATGTGTAATTTATAATTTTCGTGTTTCCAAACGAGTCACTGCCGGTGGTATTTCATGTTACTTCACCGAAAGAAACTATAGATGACTAGTGATTGAAAGCCTTGGAAATATCCATACTGTCCGTCTTTAGTCATTTTTATACGTTGTGTCAATGTGGCTCATTTATTCATTATTTTTGAAATACCGAAATCGCAATACACAATACAAGTTTGCTATTTGGAATGGCCAGTGCAATGTTTCTGTACAAAACGATCCACACGACAGGCCAGCTTAGTTATTACTGTGATATATCTGTGTGCGTAATAGTTTGAATTTGTTTTTTATATTCATATAATTATGTGCCTTTTTTGTCATATCAAGATGTACTGATTAAGAGTGCTTGACTGTGCAATAAGTGCGAAAGAAACCGTGCATAAGGGTATAAAATGCAACTTAGAAAATATGCATATCAACATGTGTGAAACACCTTCAAGATCGGAGCTCTCTAACTTCTTGAAAAAAAAAATTCAAGCGTTATATTTTATGCATTTTGCATTGGCTGGTTACTGCCTTTACGTTACTGATTTACATTCGTGCATTTTGGGCTGTAATATTATTTTCTAATGTATACCTTAATGTAGGCTACTTTGTCAAAAAAACTTGAAATACATAAATAAATAAGTAAATAAATAAATAAATAAATAAATAAATAAATAAATATTAACTATTCAAATCATGCGTGAATACGTTCAATGCAAAGAACAAAGTACGTTAAACAATATAACGTATAAACAAGATAACATACGAGGTGTGACAAAAACAAAACGAGACTGTGACAGCCACGCCCATAACGCTATGTCTATCCGCCCGCCGACCATGTCACTGTGTTGCCCAACATATCATCAACATTCTGCTATAATATTGTTCACCTAACTCTGTGCCCCTTCCTCACCATAAGACTGTTGGAAAAGCTCGAGACACCTGTTCAGCCTCTGCCCAACTGATCCAGGAACTTCAGATTGATTCCCCGCTCCATGTTTCTTCTCGTATCGTGACGGCGCGAAGCAGGGGCGTGCCACTCAACAGCCAGAGGAATGGGCACAGTATGAGATCGGTACACAATATTATAGCAGAAAGTTGATGAGATGTTGGGCAACACAGTGACATGGGAGGTGGGTCGGTAGACATAGCGTCATGGGCGTGGCTGTCACAGTCTCGTTTCTTTTTCGTCACCCCTCGTCACGTGATTAAATAATCACCCATTAATACAAGTCTACTCAAAATAGGGGTCAAATCTGACCGAAATACGGCAAATTCTCAGTATCATTTAAGATGTGTACATTATTTTCGGTTAACTTAAAGCTACTGGCTGGCATTTACCACAGTTAAAATGTGAGCTACACAATCCTCCACGCTCCCAGTGTCTTTGATAAGGTCTAAAACGAAGCCCTGAAAAAGTTGTATTTCAAAATGATGATTTAGTGCTTTAAAAAAGTGACAATCTACAAGCATTCAAATTGACCGGATTCACCTGCCCATTCCCTCCCATAGACTTACTGTGTGAAGATCAAGGCTATTTTATCATCCACCGGAGTAGAAATTGTTTATTCATGCATATCTTGCCATTGGCAGCATAACTTCCCAATCTTTTGTTTTCTATAGTGTTTATTTTTCCATTTGAATACTTTTATGTCGCTCAGATATCAACGTTTGACAATCTTTTTTTTAAAATTGAAGCTCCACAATGTTTATCACTTTAACACTAAGTAGAAATATCGCAAATTAACTTACATTTATAAATTCGGGATCAGAATACGTGTATTGTGTCCCCAGTGTGATGGAGCAAATGATGTTGAAGACTGCATTCCCAAACAACTGCTGTGGATTGAATGCAGAACCACTTTCTTCCTCTATAGCGGCTAAAAGCTGTGAAATTTCTGCAGCGATGGTTTCCTCGTACGTTCGTTTGCCCACTCCAAGACTACGGAATACCTTGTGCACAAACTGGCGATGTTCCTTCCATGTTTGTCCATGAGCGAATGCGAGACCTAAATTTACACCATGAACAAGCAATCAGTGAAAAATGATGCTTTCCCATACAATTAAAAAGTGATATATCTGCATATTTGTTCAGACGTAATACTCGATCCCAGCAGTTGACATCACCATATGTAAAGTAAATAAAGCTTTTTTCTTTTCGATTCATTCTGTTCGTAAATAGCTACGTTTTTCTCTTATGAGCGTGATCGTGACGGATGCTGTTACAAGAAGTAAATTCTCTTGCAACGATGTTCGAAGACACCACTCAAAATATCTTATGCATGTGCTCAATTGGATCTGTCTTGCTGATAGGTAAAAAAAAAATAGAATTGTGTTTGATTATACAGGGTAGCCCAGAAGGATTGCAACACCCACGATCATTTATTTCTTCAACATCATCGGCAAAATGTTATTGGTTTTATTTCATTTATTAGAACGTCCTGTTTCCAACAACATGATACCATGATCATTGATTTTGAGTAAGACGTTTGGATCCTAGCGCCAATTTTCTAGGCAATGACATTTAACAAATTTGATACTTTTTTTTTCTCCCCCAGCTATTCTCGGAACACTGAGATATTCTCGAGCTACGGCGTGTCATAGCATAATGCAGACAAACCGCAATGACAATGTGAGCAATATCTCACTTTGATTACCTCATCAAAGCGAGGGCATTCATGTAGTACGCTGTAACGTGAGAATATTTCGGTGTTCCGAGGAGGCTGGATTTAAAAACGTTAAAAATTAGGAAAATGATATTGCCTCAGATAATTGACCTAGGATCCAAATGCTGTACTTTAAATCAATGATCATGGTATCATTATGTGCGAAAAAGCATGTTTTAAGAAACGGAACAAAAACCAATGACATTTTGCCGTAGATTGTGAGGAAAATAACGGTAGTAGGTGTCGCGTTATCTCTGGGTCACCCTGTGTAATTACTTGCCAATTTAAAAGAAAAATGCTTTTTATTATTAGTATTAGTATTAGTATTAGTATTAGTATTAGTATTAGTATTAGTATTAGTATTAGTATTAGTATTAGTATTAGTATTAGTATTAGTATTAGTATTAGTATTATTATCATCTTATTCGGCAGCATTCACATACACACATATAAAAATAAAGAATTTGTTACAATCAAAGACACATTGCAATAAAAAATCTTGATATCAGTTGCACCCGGGCATGCTGCCAGGGTTTGGAAAAAGTTAACTTAATAACTGTGGTCCGCAGACCTTCCTCCCCTTTTAAAATGATAATGACTTTTTGCTTTAAATCACAAAAGATTGGTGAGCATACAATGCTCAGGACGTCCGAAAACAAAACGTGCAAACATTCCTGAAATATAAATGAAATTCATTCAACTTACTGCCCACGTCTTTGCAACATTCTGACATAGTCTATTAAAAAAGCGCTTTGATTGAAGATCATAAATAACTCGAATTCATTTGTCTAAATTGATGAGAAGAGTGTCAAAAGTTGGCATAAAAGGGGATATGATTTCCAGCATCCCCCCCCAAATATGATTCTGGTACAAGTTTCCAGCACTAGTCACGATTTCTTAATGGGTAAAATCGTCACCTTATTTAACAGAGAAACAAGGGAAATGTTTATCAAATATTTATATCCATGCATCTTAGGCTCTTTCTAAATTTGAAGTTGGAGGCTTAGAAAACCAAAGACACCATGCAGTGAAATGCTTGTATACGTCCTTAGACATCCATTAATTTTTTGAATTCATTTTGCCAATAAGGACACCATCCATGATATCATACTTCCATTTATTAAGCAAAAGTACGATTTGGTATGATAGAGATTGAAACATGGTGAGAAAATAAATACAAGAACACGCAAAAGAAAATGTTCGTTTCATGCATACATTTTCAACCAGTCGCTTGATCTTTCAGCAATTTTTTGACAATAGCTTTATTTATTTCAATACACAAGGATTCAAGCAAAATCAGAACCAATTGCTACTCATTATGTTTACGGCCCATTTTCCTCAATGGCTGATGTCATTCTGGGCGTATGTGTGTGTTTGGGTTGTTGATAAGAGTAATCATACACGTTTCTTACCATTATTGCTGTAATTCATGCATTCTTTTGTAATCGGACTCTCTGGTCGTTTGTTGAGGTCTGGATTTTGGAAGGCCTCCTTGATGAGTTTGAGTCCACATCAGACACAACGACGGTCTGCGTCCCCAGGTGAAATGACATAATGTCCCCATACTTGTCCGACCACGACGTAATCAGATCTAGTGGATTCTGTCGACTGAATTGAAAATGTAATGATTATGGTATACAAGGTAAACTTTTATTTTCTTATACGTAAACGAAGCAATTCTAGCCGTTTCTTCAATTAATCTTTTTGCAAATGAAATTAAAAATAAAGCGATGAAGAGGATGATGATGCCAACGATGTTGATTACAAATATGTGATGGACACTAAAAAATGTATCACTATAAAACTAATAATGATTTGATAATGTAAACCAAATGATTGTGGTGCAAAGCAAAGCAAGTATAAAATAATGAATATGTCAAAACTTTCTTAAAAATCTAGTTTAGAGCTATTAGCTCTTACACCAGGAAAACGTAGTAGTATTTCATTTTTCAAGTAATTGAACAACTGTTTGGCCTTCAGTGGGGGTGGTGTGTACGGCTTATTTCATTTCCACTCTCTGTTTGGTTTCAGATTGAGACCTAGACTATAATATTTCAGTATATCAATTTCGTGTAGATGTTTGGTCCATTTGGTTTTCCTTGACTTTCAAATGACGAAGAGCTTATATGTCATCCCTGTACGACCCTATTTCTTTGGGCGTTTGCCAATTTCGACGAAATCAACCAAGGTAATACCAATTTATTTCTCTGCTAAAAATCTCTCTCACCTTCAATGTCCAATACCGCAGAAACCAAAGAAACAAGTACACATTCAGAGCTTTATCATCTGAAGAACTAAACTATATGTTAACCCATTGAAGACAATTTGATTTCACCATAACATGCATTTTCTATAGACCCCAACACGAGTTAACTCATACTTAGTCTCCAACAGGTTAGGTTTCGTTGCTCCAGACTTTGTCACGATTAAGTTCTACGTTTTCCATTAAATTTGTGTAATTTAGTCTGGGGATTTTATAGTCTACCCAGGTAGAAATTCCCGTAGAAACGAGTAGAGAAAATGAGAAATGTTACTGGAACCACAAGAAGATCAGAAGAAAACTAGTAAAAAATCCTTAATTTTACGAGAAGAAAATATTTTTTGTATAAATTTGTCGTATGATGTAACTTTAACGAATCGGGTAATTTTGCCCTATATCAGCTTTAATTAGACTATGTTTTACACCAATATTCACACTATTAGATCCTACTGGTTCTATTGGTTTCTACCGGCAAGAACCTACTTTTTTTAATGGTTTGACTGTACAATTTCTACTGAATTGTAGACTATCATGGTTCCCAGAAAAGCGGAATGTCTCTATACTGGTTTCTTCCGGTTTGACAGTGAATTTCGACCTGGGTACCCAGCTCCGGCCCGTCTGAAATGTCTATTATTAATCCCATCACCGAGTCAACGAAACATTGTTTATCTGTGAATACGTACACTTTAAAAAGTAAACACACCCACACCCTCACACACACACACACACACACACACACACACACACACACACACACACACACACACACACACACACACACACACACACACACACACACACACACACTAACACACACACACACACACACACACACACACACACACACACACACACACACACACACACACACACACACACACACACACACACACACACACACACACACACACACACACACACACACACACACACACACACACACACACACACACACACACACATACCCACCCCCACACACACAAGCACACATACGCCACGCACACAACCACAAACAATCACGCACACATACACGTGTCACACAATCACGTATGGACTATGGACTGTAGGGCATGGACCAAAAAACGCTCTAGAAAAAAGAAAGTCTCCAGAGTGGTATTCAAAAATAGCATTACAAATTGATTAAGATGAAGTTGCTAATGAGAAAAGGCCTTTGTTCTCCAATTTTTACATGCGCATTGATGAGATAATCGACTAAGTAGTGAGGCAAATTCATCAGTCCCATTCGTAGAAGATTTCATACACACACGAACATTACTCGCTAGATTGCTCTTTACAGCTATGTTATTAATAATTATGAATGCCTGTGACTCTATGCACATTGGAATGCACTGCCAGAGAAGGTACTCTTTTGTATGAACCTAACAAAAACAATTCATGCAGTTCTCCATTATTTATACAATGGCGGCACTCAAATGCCACACCAAAATTCCTATTCAGTTTTCAAACATCTGCGGTTTCACAAAAGCATTGTGACTGCATCGGATGTCAAGCACTCCCAAGTTTGCGAACGAGGATATGACGGAATGACATTCCAGCCACGTAATTTATTTTTGCACACGGTAAAAGTCCCCGGTGGTTTGTACACTGCTAAAACGTACTTAGTCACGGCATTATAAATAACCGTCATAATTAATCAATTTTCTCAAAAACGCGCACATGGTATTAGGATAACAAACTGGATTTATGGGTTTAGCAATATTTAAATAATCATCATTAGGGAATTGTAAAATACAAGATGGGACTACAGAAATTCACGCAATTTGGCCTTGCCCTACCGACTATTATACACACACGAACACATACACACACAAACGCCGCGCGCGCGCGCCCAGTTGCGACCAAAAAACCGCTCTAGAAAAAAGAAAGTCTCCGCATGGTATTCAAAAATAGCATACAAATTGAATTAAGATGAAGTGCTAATGAGAAAAGGCCTCTTGTTCTCCAATTTTTACATGCGCCATTGAGAGATAATCGACTAAGTTAGCTGAGCAATTCTCAGCTCCCATTCGTAAGAGATTCTCATACACCACAGACGCATTACTCGCTAGATTCTCTTACATATGTTATTAATACATCTAATGAATTGCCTGTGACTCTTATGCAACATTGGAATGCACTGCTCAGAAAGGTACTCTTTTGTATGAACTAACAAAAACATTTCATGCAGTTCCTCCATCTATGTATAGAAACGGCACCAAAACCTGACGCATTTTTTGCGCGATAGCCGGAAGAGCATGTGAACATAAGCCGTAGACCGGCGAACCGTCGCCTTGCTGGTATTACGTACGATACGTACTGGAGACAGTGTTCCTATCACCGCTTGGCTGTAGATAAAAGTCGCAGCGTTAACCGCGTTCTCTCATTCGGTATTCGTCGTTGTATTTTTTCTTGCGACAACACTTGCGAAACATAATTAATCGCGTGGCTCGAAACTACCAGTCACACACAGGTACATTTGCCTTTGCTTTCGCCAGCAGATCTAGATTTTTGGTGCCTGCTGTGTGAAATGTGTTTTTGGTCGGCCGGCCCGGCGTGCTATGGAGTGTGAGGGCCAAGGGATAGGGGCCTATCATAGGGGAAGGTGACAATGTTGTTGTGCTGCTGTACTACTACTAGGCTGTGCTGCTGTGTAACCAGGGAGCCCTCCGCCCGCAGGGCCCTGAGGCTCCCTGGTTATGTGCTGTGTTGTGTCCCAATCACCTGCTCCGAAAGGATGGAAGGGCTTCACGTAGTTGTGTGGCTGGTGGGAAGGGCAAGGACAGGTTAAAGTTCAGGGGTGGCTGAAACAGGGGAGGTGCTGGGGGGAGAGGGCGTGTTCCCCCCATTTGAGGGTGCGAGAAGGGGCAGGGTGGGGAGGGGTTGCTTAGGGACTTGCTAGCAGGCGTGGATGCAACAAGGGTGGTTGTGGGGGAAGGGACGTTGCTTAGGACTGCTAGGGGTGGAGAATGGGGTTGCTTAGGATACTAGCAAGGGCACAGGTTAAGTCAGGGGGCGCTGCAACAGTAGGGTTGGGTGGGGAAGGCTTGCTTAGGGACGCTAGCAAAGGACAGGTAAGTTCGAGCGGTGCAACGGGATGGCCTGAGGAGAGGGAGTGTGCAATCCCCCCCGCTTTGTGATTTGGGGGGGAAAGGGGTGCTGTAGGGGGGGGGTGCCTCCCTCCCTCGAATGAGCCTTAATTCGGCGAACAGAATCCACAGAAAACACTCAGGTAGTTTAAACGCCAACCATTGTCGGTCGGCGGGGAAGGGGGATGCTTAGACTACTATGGAAGGGGCTCTTTGTTTTGGGAACAGATCCAACAAAACATTCAGGTGGTTTGGTGGGCGGGGAAGGGGACTGCTAGCAGCGACAGGTAATAGTCGGTGGTGCACAGGATGGCTGGGGACGGGGTGGTTGCCCCCCCATTTGTGGGTGGGGAAGAGGTGGGGGAAGGGCGTCTCGCTTAGGACTGCTATGCAAAGGACGGCCGTAAAGTCGGGGCGGTGCAACTAGGCGTGGCTGGGAGAGGGGGTGGTTTGCAATCCTCCCCCCCCAGCTTTGTGCGGTGGGGAAAAGGGGTGGGAATGGGGCTTGCTTAGGGGCCCGGTTGCCTTACACCTCCCCTCGACGATAAGCCTTAATTCGGACACACATCCACACACAAACTTTCAGCGTAGTTGTGAGTGAGGCGGCGGGAAGGGGATGCTTTAGGACTGCCTCCAAAGGACAGTTAAGAGTCAGGGGCGGCTGCAGCAGGAGGTCAGGGACTGCTTATCGGTTGGTTGCTCCACCCCTCCCCTCCCCCCTGTCTCTACACCACTGAAATCATGTTTTTTTTCATGAAATATTTCGCCTGTGCGGCTGGCGCCACCCTTGTGTAAGTGCATCATTAGTGCAACAGGTTCGTGGGAATGTCCAAATTTCGTGTGCCCCCAGGTGCCCCCACAAAATTCATGAAGGAAGCCTAAAGGCGGCGGGTTCATTCGGTAAAATTCAACTGCCATTTTTTTGTCATTTTTTAAGCCGCCAGAGCGGTGTTTGGAAATGGCATAGAGTACTACGAAAACAGTACAACTGTGCATTTTTCTTTTTAGCAATAAAAGAGGGGCAATACCAGAAGGTAACAAACGGAATGGGGAGTATGGGTTGGCGATTGGCGACTATATGGGTGGAGATTGGGAGGATGATGGGGACCCCTCAGCCCCCAACCAAAAAAATGCACGTGAACGGGTTGCGTGGTGCAGCTTCATCGGCGCGAAGCGCCGATGAACTAGTTATGCAGGCTGTGTGGAGAGCGACCCCCCCGGGGGTATACAAGATAAACTCGAAAAACTTTATTTTCTTATACGTAAACGAAGCAATTCTATCCGTTTCTTCAATTAATCTTTTTGCAAATGAAATTAAAAATAAAGCGATGAAGAGGATGGTGATGACAACAATGTTGATTACAAATACGTGATGGACACTATAAATGTATCACTATAAAACTAATAATGATTTTGATAATGTAAACCAAATGATTGTGGTGCAAAGCAAGGATAAAATAATGAAAATGTCAAAACTTTCTTAAAAATCTAGTTCAGAGCTATTAGCTCTTACACCAGGAAAATGTGGTAGTATTTCATTTTTCAAGTAATTGAACAACTGTTTGGCCTTCAGTGGGGGTGGTGTGTACAGCTTATTTCATTTCCACTCTCTGTTTGGTTCAGTATATCCTTTTCGTGTAGATCTTTGGTCCATTTGGTTTTCCTTGACCTTCAAATGACGAAGAGCTTATGTCATCCCTATACGACCCTATTTCTTTTGGTTTTTGCCAATTTCGACGAAATCAACCAAGGTAATACCAATTTATTTCTCTGCCAAAAATCTCTCTCACCTTTAATGTCCAATACCACAGAAACCAAAGAAACAAGTACACATTGAGAGCTATTTATATCACCTGAAGAACTAAACTGAATTTTTCACGATTAAGTTCTACGTTTTCCATCAAATCTGTGTAATTTAGTCTTGGGATCTTATGGTCTTCCCAGATAGAAATTCCCGTAGAAACCAGTAGAGAAAACGAGAAATGTTGCTGGAACGACAAGATCAGAAGAAAACTAATAAAAATCCCTAATGGAACCATAACGAGAAGAAAATATTTTAGGTACAAATTTGTCATATGATGTAACTTTTAAGAATCGGGTAATTTTGCCCTATCAGCTTTACTGTTAGACTATGCTTTACACCATGCAATATTCACACTATTAGATCCTATTGGTTCTATTGGTTTCTACTGGCAAGAACCTATTTTTTTTTAATTGTTTGACCGTACAATTTCTTCTGAATTGTAGATTGTCATGGTTCTCAGAAAAGCGGAATGTCTCTATACTGGTTTCTTCCGGTTTGACAGTGAATTTCGACCTGGGTACCCAGCTCCGGGCCGTCTGAAATGTCTATTATTAATCCCATCACCGAGTCAACGAAACATTGTTTATCTGTGAATACGTACACTTTAAAAAGTAAACACACCCACACCCTCACACACACACACACACACACACACACACACACACACACACACACACACACACACACACACACACACACACACACACACACACACACACACACACACACACACACACACACACACACACACACACACACACACACACACACACACACACACACACCACCACCACCCACCACCCACCACCACACACAAGCACACATACGCCACGCACACAACCACAAACAATCACGCACACATACACGTGTCACACAATCACGTATGGACTATGGACTGTAGGGCATGGACCAAAAAACGCTACTAGAAAAAAGAAAGTA
>JZLH01S0098285.1:0-10000 GCA_001188425.1 Eucidaris tribuloides
CCAGGATAAGGGCGCGATGCGCGAGATCAACAAAATTCCGCAGTTGCAATGGCAATCCAAACTCATTCTAGACCTACTAGGTAGGTGGAAATGGACGAAAACGTGCAAATTGATACAAGCCCCAAATTTGCATGATGGTGTCGAGGTTCTGGGACAAGCAGATCGTGTCCAGGGAGCGTGCCATTTGATAAATCCCAGATGGCGGGGCGTGCATGTGTTGTCCAAGATGGTAGCGCCAAACTGTAGCTTTGGCCTGAGTTTGGTCCTGATGAAGAGACCGATGGGGTGGGTAGCTGGCGCCAGGGGCCACAATCATTTATGACCTGTTTTTAAATGTGATTCCATGTTGCTTGATTTCTCTTTGCTGTTGTCAAAAGCTGATATTGTACCGATAAATTGGTGCAACACGTATCATAGACAGGGCCTTTCGGCAGATGCTCCGGCGCAAAGAGCTCTTGGTAGACTTTTCTCAAGCGCAAGTGATAGCGATTCCGCGCCTGTATATATAACGGAGCCGATAATTTTGTAGCGACGGACGCGTACATACTGTATTATCGACAAAGGTGCTGCTAGGCGAGTTAAGATCGCTATCGCGTCTGCTCGCTGGCCCGCTATTCATTCGTCGAAATGCTTCGATCAGCCGAGCTGAATCGCTAGGCTGGCCGGCGGCCCACCTATAGGAGTAGGATAAGCTGAACTTCGTCGTAAGCCCAGTAGAGCGTAACGTGCTGCGGGTGCGCTCGCTGCCCGATATGGGGCCGAAAGTCTCGGTTAGGCCAGTAGATCGCTACCGGCTGCTCGCATGCCCCTATTATGGGCCCGAGCATGCTCGTAGTGAGTCTAGATCGCTACTGCTGACTTCGCGCCCAACTAGATTATCGGCCGCAATATGCTCGTAGCGAGTTAACGCTACGGTGCGTACGCGCTCCCTATTAGGGGCTCGAAATTTGTCTGCGCGCTAGCGAGTTAGATCGATAGCGGCTGCTGCGCCGCCCACTATATGCGGCCGAAAATGCTTCGTTGATCGAGTTAATCGCTACGCGCGCCGCACCGCTATTATGGGGCGAAATGCTCGTACGATTTAGATCGCCTACGCTGCTTCGTCGACCGCCTATTATGGCGAGATCTCGGTAGGCGGTTAGACTGCGCTAGCGGCTGCCTCGCCCCCTACCATAGCAACGAATCTCCGAGTCCGTCAGCGATGTTGAGATCTGCTGACGTGTCCTGCTCGCCGCCCTGGCTATTATGTGGCCGAAATGTCTCGCTAGCGATTGTAGATCTCTACGCTGCGCTGCATCGCGATCCCTATTAGGCCGAGAATGCTCGTGCAGCGAGTTAGATGTCGCTACGAGCACTTTTGGCGCCCATTATATGTGTCGCTGGATGCACGCGCGTAGCAGATCTAGACCGCTGGCGAACATTTCGGCGCCCTCATTACTAAGGTTAAAATAGGGTATGAGGTGTACACTTAAGTTAAATTGAGTCTCAAAGCAAAGATTATTAAATAGAGATTCCGGAGAAAAATACTTTACCTCTTATTAAAGTATGTTTCATGATGAACTTTTAACTTGGTTGTAAAATACCATAACTTACCAAAGTAAAAAAAAAGTTACATGGGCAGTGTGTCCCATACCGCCAAATTGAGAGCCTAACCGTGGGCTAACTGGCAAGTGGTGGTAATGTGAACACGGTGTTAATTTGCTTGCCAGGAACCGATTGTTTCATAGCTGTGTCGCATTAATCGAACACTGGTTTCCTTTAACTTATAATTTCTTGCAACAAATAAAAAAATAATACAGAATTGTCCATCTTGACTGTTCTTTGTAAAGAGGCAATGTTCAACATTCAGGATTTTTTTCCTCCGTTTTACATACCATACATCTAAGTCACAAAAGTGGATTTTTTATGTAACAAAAATCATTATTTTTATCACATAGTCGACTTGTTGAATTTTGTAAGTTTTGATATCAAGACTCGGGAAAATTTGTAACAAGTACGTAATTTGATATTTAATGCCCTAAAACATATTACAAAGGTTCGAAAATCAAAAATTCAGTCAAGCGGTCCCACTTACGCCCAAAACGGGGAACCAGTTGAGTCAGCCTGGAACATCCGTAAACAATTAACCTTCATTTGACATGCTAATGCTTGCGGATAATTTTCTCTGAGATTTTCCCATTTACTTCACATTCATTCAGGTTGATATATATAAAAGACACATTTTTCAAGTTTTTTTCTTGTGACTGCCAAGAAGATAAATTCATAGATTTACTTTTATAACCGCTTAGATTTAGTATTATTTATCGCAACTTGTCTCTTCTTTTTAGGTTTGAGATCAAAATTTTACAATTATCTGATCAATTCAGGGCTTATGTAATCCGCGAGTTTTATATAACAAAGCCAAACATTTATGTGTTGTGGGATAGAGTGTGACACTCGTACGTTTATTTTGCCGAGATCTTTATTTGTTTATTCTGAGGCCAATTATATATTGGCCTGCTGTGTTCCATTACCGCGCAACGTTGCCAGTTACTGACCAATTTATCGCCTACAGGCTCGAGCCGTCGTATCGATCTCCACTGTCGCTACGACATTTCGGCCATTATCAGGGCCGCGTGCAGTCCGGTAGCGATCTAACTCCTAGGAGCATTTCGTTCTCCGTCATTATATTGTCGCTGAGACAGCGGCGATTCGTACTAACTGCTCAGCATCATTTCGCTCCATGATAACGGTCGCCGAGTCTAGCGCCGTGGCGGATCTAGACTCGCTACGTAGCATATTGCGGCCCTCATAATAGCCCGGGGCCAGGTCAAATTTAACTGTACCACATGCGTCGACCAAAAACGGCTTTTTAAAGGGTGTTTTTTCAGTTTTTAAACGTCGCGGCTGCGCCGCTCGTGCACTTCGTTTAGCAGGTATCAAAGACCGGCCGATTTCCAAAAAAAGGGTGGGTTTTGTGGAAAGACTGCGCAAGACGTATTTCCTAGGTATGGTTTCTTTCTTGTCCAATAGCTTTTTTTAAAAACTGGCCAAACGTGTTTAGGGTATGTTTGTTTCCGCGAATTTTTCTATTTATGAGTCTTAATTGTCGCATGTACAGGAACGTTTAGGTGTCATATTCTTGCGACAGCACTTGTTAGTGGCCTAAATTTTAGAAGAAGCCCGCAAAACTTGTCTAGGGTTACGTGTGTTGCAGCACCAGATGAAAAACTGTTTGTAGGGTTCGTTGGAAAATAATTTGTCACGCATGGTGTTAAAAGCAACATTATATTTGACTGCCCCCCGGGCCATATTAGGGCGCGCGAGCAGCCTTAGCGATCGTACTCGCTATCGAGCATGTTCGGCCCACGATAGGTCGCGAGCAAGCGTGTAGGGATCTAGACATTCGCCCTACGAGCATTTCGGCCCCATAATAGGGCGCAGCAGCCGTACGCGATCTATAGCTCGCTACGAGGCATTGTCGCCCCCTTATTCAGGGTTCGCGAGCCAGCGCGTAGCGACCTCTAACCTCGCCTATGACGCAGCATTGCCGGCCATTTATTAGGGCGGCAGCAGGCCGTAGCGATATCTCAACTCGCTACGACATTTCGGCCCATTTAAGGGCTCGAGCAGCCGTAGCGATCTAGACTCGCTACGCAGCATTTCGGCCTCCATTATTGGGTCGCGAGCATGCGCGTAGCGATCAACTCGTCTACAATAAATTTTGCTCGCTACTCAGTATGGTAACGCAGTTTAGTCGCTAACAGAATTTCTGCCTTATTAAGGCACGGAACTCCGGCTATTATTGCGACAATTATTATTTCCCTAGCTCTTGACGCTAATTTTGGGCTATAGAAATGCATGTACTTATCCCCTATAATTATAATCTTTCGTTTCCATTTATATGTCTTTGAACAGGTTGCTGAACTTTTCATGTTTTGCAGCTTTCAATAGCCCTTAATGTGATCCATATATGCCGACGCGACTAATGGTCTTTACCTGGACTTCCGTCCTCTTCAGCGAAAAGTTTCGAAATTTTGCGCTGTACGAGTCTACAATAGCACTGTGTGGTGACGTCACAACGAGCTTCACTGATGTACACAAATAGCGCGAGTTCCGAAGTTTTGATGATTCTGATTAATTCATATTAAACAAAACTTGAGCTGTCGCATTCTAGCAGCATATTGTGTGTCTAGGTAATTTCTATTGATTAAGTCTGATATAGATGAGGAATTATCATTAGTTCCTTAAGAAATAAATTTTAATCGTAGCCGCTGGGGGAACTTGCCGCAGAAACACATTTACATTATCCGTGCATAGTCGTGTGCAGCGCAGACGATAAGTGGCAGTGTCGCCGCTGCAATTCGCTAAGGTCTATCATTCATAATCCTAAAGAACAATTCATCTTAATAAGTTAAAAACACTTTGTATTTTGTGAAAAATAACACAAGTTGTTCATTTGAATTTTTCATTTGCTATGATTCACAGGACTGCAGCGCATATCCCACCCTGTCTTATGCAACCTGTCGTAATAATAAGTACTTTTTACCCACCCTTGACATTATAGTCATGTCATACTCAGGTGCAAAACATTAATTAAGAGGGCAACTATTTGTGTACCTTATAATTAGCCTTTATATATTTATGCAATATCGTTATAAAATATATTATCATTATTATTACCAGTAGAATGTAGTAGCATGTAGGTAAAGTATAGTAGTATAGTACAATTAGTCGATATATTATATAGTAGTAATGAGTTATATATAGTATCATTCTTCATCAATTAATTTATCGATTCATCCATTTCATCATTTATTTTGCTAATTTGTTATGTAATTATTATCTTTTTAACCTATTTTATCAGTACCGTATTTCTTTTACTATTCATGTATTGTATGATTCATCGCATATTTATTATTTAAAATTATCTCTTTTTTATTCTTCATATTTACGCATCATTTTCATTGTACCATATCGTCGTCATCATCACTTATATCACTATTTTTGTAATCATAATTTTTAATTTGTTCATAATACACCACATCATATACAGATACATTTAATAATAATAATTAAAATAATAATAATAATTAATAATAATAATAATAATAATAATAATAATAGATAAATTAATAATATATTAATACTATATTTGTTATTATTATATTTATATTATTAATTATTTATATTCATTATTATTATTAATATTATATTGAAAATAATAATACTTTTGACATAATATCAATTTTATTTTAGTGCTATAATGTTATATATTATATTATCACTATAATAAAAATAATAATAAACTTTATAATAATATCAATTTTATTATTAGTGCTATCAATGTTAGTTAATTATTATTATTAATTAATTATTAATAATAAATATTATTATTATTGTCATTATATGAGTAACAGTAGTACTGTATTTAACTGTAGTAGTCAGCAGTATAGTATATAGTAGTAGTATATACCGAGTACTATTACTATATTCACATATTATTATACTGACTTCTACAACTGACTATTACATAATCATAATAGTTATAGTATATATAAAAATAATACATAAATAATAAATAAAATATAAGAATAATAAAATAAAATGATGATGATGATGAATAATAATAATAAATAATAATGATTATAATTATTAATATTAAAATTAATAACAATACAATAATAATTAACAGCATATAATAAAATTTCTGTTACTATTTATGTATTATTATATTATTATATTATTAAGTTGTTTTATATTATTATCCTATTTATTATTATTTATATATTATTATATTATAGAATTATATTATTATTATATTATTATATATTATGTATATATTTATTATTATTTATTATTATTAAAAAATCAGTAATTAATTACAAAAGTTGTGATAATAAATGATGATGATGACGATGATTTAAATAAATAGTAAATAATTAAATAAAAAGGATAAATATACTATAGGATATAATGGAGAGTAGTAAATACATAAGCAGTAATTAAGTAAATACTTTATGAAATAGAAATAGGATTAATAGATTACATAATTAACATATACAATAATACATAATGAACGATGAGAATCAACAAAATTGTGAAGAATGATACTACTACAGTATCTGAGCTACTTACTTTATCCACGTCTAATCTACTACTTCTACTTTGACATGTACTACATTACTACTGGCTGAAGAAAATGGATAATTATGAAGTATCATACAATACTTGATAGACAATATATTAACTCTAAATTATAACTGTCCACAAATAGTTCCCTGCTTAAGATGTTTTGCACCTAAGTGAACATACTATATTATCTAGGTTGGGAAATGCTACTATCATAACGAAAATTTGATAAGAGCTCGGTGTATATGCGTGAGTTCCTGTGAAAATCATGCGAAATGAGGAAATTGATTCAAATAAACTCGTGTTTTTCACCAAATACAAAATGTGTTTACACTTAGTTAATGATGACTTGTTCTTAATCAGGGATAATGAATGATAAGCACCATTAGCAATTCAGCGGCGACACTGTCCCACTTCGTGCTGCCGTGTCACACGCGACTTTATCACTAGCATTTAAATGTGGTTTCTGTCGGCATTCCTCCCCGCTCGTACGTAAATCTTATTTCTTGAAGGAAACAATTGATAATTCCTGCATATAGTCAAAACTTAATAATTAAAAATATAACCTAGCACACAACTAATGCTGGTATAATAGCGAGCAGTTTAATTCTTGTGTTTATCTATGAAAACATAAAATTTCACGTCAAAATTGGAAACTGCGCCGTATTTTGTTACCATACAGTGGCTCGTGTGCGTCAGCCGTGACCCAGTGCAATGTAGAGCTCACTACAGTCCGGCAAATTCGAGGAACTTTCGGCTGAAAGACGAAGTCCAGTGTAAAAACATTAGTCGCTGGCCGAACACGTATATGACGGCCATTTTCCAAGATGGCCACCAAAATAGCTTTGGGGGCCTATTTTAAAATAGAAAACCATCAATTTATCCAAATCATGTTTTACAGGTTACTGAATTCATTTTTCTTTTTGCAGGTTTCAATAGCCTTATTGTACCATAAATGGCCAAAAACATATATACCGACCGTTTTCCAAGATGGCCGCTGAAATGGGCTTTTGGGGCATATTTTCCTACAGAAAACCCTCAACTTATCCAGATCATATGACCTTGTTGTTTATTTTTTTTTTACACGTTGCTAAATTCATTTTTTCGTTACTTTCAATAGCCTTATCAAACAATAAATGACAGAAAATGTATATTTTGGATAAAATGATAAAAAAACACATCAGTTTTACAGTAAAAACGTTTAATGAGCCCTTTTAATCAGGTGAACATATTGCATTAGGCTACATATAACTCTTTCAACTTAACAATTTTGGACAATTCTCAACAAGCATAAATACTGAACTTGAGAAATAAATGATATCACTCTAAAACATAAACACTTAAACACTGAAAGAATGCAGTTAATACGTTGGAGTCTATGATATCTCTACTTGGGATCTATGATAAAGTGCACTTCAATTTTATAATTCTGCATGAGAACATTGTACACTGATAACATATAAATACATGTAGTTTCTTTCTGAATAGAAACTAGGACAATATTGATCCATTATACTATGCCTGTAATATCTAAGTCTTGGGTCCATGTAAAATGTGAGCTGTCAATCAGTAGCCTACAGGTTAATGCACCTTGTAAAAATGTCCTCTACATCTACAACTTTTAACTCTAATACTACCAGGGCCACTGCGTTGCATTTATTTTGCATTTTCAAACAGTGGTTTATTGGCTGTTGTGACTGGTGTTAGATCTCGATTTAAGAAAGCAAATGAATAGAAAATCTTACATTGTACGTTTAATGGTTGCAACAGAGTGAGCCTGGTCTCTGATTACATGTAGCAGTAATGCAATGCTCAAAAAGTTGTCTTCTCTTTAGTGTGTTGCATGATAGAGTACTCAGACTATCATCTTCACATGAACACCTCTTCCAGCCAGGTATACTCTTTGTTCATGTGCGACTGGATTGAACAAGCGACAGCTGGAGGAGCGGAGTTTTCAGTAATGAACTCTGGTTTGACATTGGCACAAATACTTCAAGTAGTTCAGGACTTCTTTACCCTGGAATCTCCCCTGATTGTGATTGTCCCTCATCCTTCATCTGGTCTTAATCACATTTTTTTCACACTGGTGGGCAGATAATTATACAAGTTGCTGATTCCATTCTCATGGAGTATATCAGTGAGCTTTCTCTCCCTTGTTTTGGCAAATACAGACAACCCTTCCGACATAGCAAATGACATTTCTTGGTACTTGGGATGTACATGGACTTGGAATTCTGCCTTGTCTTTGCCAAAATCATTTGTAATGTAGTAACAGGGTCATAGCGAGATCTGACTTGGATACAACATGCTGTAGTTGTGACATGATATCTGTTCCATGCCAAGGAACTAAAGAGGTGATGGTGGTACAGCATCTTCTGGACATCCATCATGGAATATGACATATGTTCCTGGGCTGGCACATCTCCAGCACTCAGTTTGCCAAGCAACTTCCCATCATTGAGCAGCTTTGTATATTGATTCTTTTGGTAGTTTTCATGGATCATCCCTTCTATAATTAATCAATGTCATAAAGAATATATATAAAGATGGGGAATTTCCAAAGGATTTGAGTAGATTTATCACCATTGCTTTTCTTAAGAAATCAGATGCTGTTGACTAACGTGACTGTGGACATCACTTGGACATCACTGAACGATCTGTCGCATGATTCATGTTACAAGTATAATTCTTCGGGTTCTTCTGCTGAGAGCAAGACAAAGAAAAACACCTGGATTTGGACCAGAAAGGCTCCGCTTTGTTAAAGACGCTGGAGCCAGGAATGCTCATGTTGGAGGATGCAATATAACAAATATTAGATGTGCTGATGACGCAGTGCTTTTTGAAAGATACAAGACAGATAAATTTTAGAGGCCTCTTGCGGTACTGGTTGTGGAAAGTGGGAGAAAAGGGTTAACTATCAACTGCAGAGAGATAATGATTTCAAAGAAGGAAAGTCCTTTAAATATGTGATGCAAGTAGAAGATCAAATTCAAAGGCAAGTTTCTTCCTTCAAGGACTTGGGCTGGAGTCAGAATTAGTGAAGATGCTCGCAGAGAAAAGTAAGGAAAATCATCGCCATGGCAGAATGCGTTTTCACAAAGTTAAGTTAATCTACATTAAAAGGAACGGAATATCAAGCAATAGAATAAGGATCAGGGTTATGACCAGTTCTATAAATTCTGTGGTTATGTACGGATGTCAATCATGGACTATGTTCTCCATTGCTGGAGTTGTTCGAAATAGAATATGGTAAGGGAGATAAAATTATTTTAAACAATGAGATTTGGGGGCCATGTACTTATGGCAAGGATGGTCTGGACAACCTTACTTGATAGGAAAAATAGAGAGGTAGGGGAAGAAGAAGGATGAAGTGCAAATTAAAGTGCAAATTGGAGCTTAGCGCTTAGAAACATGCAGTTATATACCTAGGGGTTATATGCTATACAGAAATGTTTCTTTGTCATTCTGATTATTGTTATCATCATCATCATAATCATCCTCATTATCGTCATCTTCATTAAAATTATATTAATACAGATTAAAAGGGTACAGATACTTGCCCATGAAGTACATTTTACAGGCTGCAGCACGCTATTCACATGAACAGTAGATCCCATCCCAATCCTTTTCAGTGTTTCTTTTTATTGCTGTTTTAAGAAATATGTCATTGATTTGTTTCAGTGTACATTGTTGTTTTCATTCATGATTATAAAATTGAAGTGCAAATGTAGCTTAATACAGTATGTTGACTTGAAATATTATGTCTTACATGGTGCGTTAATCTGTTGACTGAAGACTGATTAAACTTGTGACAGGGCGCATTTACTGTAAATCTCAACCGGAAATATGTCAGGCATCTACTCCAATGGATAAGTGTGTCTTTTTAGTT
>JZLH01S0098315.1:2069-15619 GCA_001188425.1 Eucidaris tribuloides
AAAGAGAAGAGATATCATCACTGAGGGCAGTAGGAGTAAGCAAGGGTGAGAAACGCGAAGTTTGCGGTCGAAGATTTATACCGTAAAGGTGATATAGATCACACATGTCCAAACTGTCTTTCAAAGTTATAACTTCCATTTCAGAAATACAAATACTGGCAGTAATTTATGTTAAGAATTGCTTTTATAGTTTGAAAATTGTTTGAATACAGATACATGTGTTGCGAATTAGAAAGTTGTTTCATGTTTGACGAAATGGCAGGGGCGTTCGGTGGCGTAAAAAAATATGCACATCAAGCAACTGTCTTAACATACTAATGAAAATGGAGGGGCAGGGCGTAAGCATATATACTCAATCCTTTGTTCATTTCATCTAAGTGTGGCGATCTTGTACTTATACTCGTAATAAACAATTTCAATATGACCTCGTCCTCAATGAAGAACACAATGTTGTGAAGGTCACTATGTAATACTGAAACAGAGATCTCAAAATTTACCAAAATTTTGATCGTCAACGTTCCGTTTTCAAAATGAATATGGCTCGTGCGCCAAGTAAAGAAGTGGTATTCGAAACAATAAAATCATATCGTTGTAGATTAAACTTCGATTGCCTGGCGGGAAAATGCAGAGAACTGCATGAACTTTTCATAAGACATCCATGCACGTGCCCGTAAAGGCGGTTTCCAAAAACAAACTTTAGAATTTAGAAAGCGCAGAATATACCTAGCGATAATGTCGTACACTTCCATTATAATAATAATAATAATAAATTAATAATAATAATAATAATAATAATAATAATAATAATAATAATAATAATAATAATAATAATAAATAATAATAATAATAATAAAGATGAACATAAATTATATAGCGAGCTAACTATGTGGTATATATTCATTCAGCTGCGCTGTTTCTGAACTCCTGTCCTACTTAATTCTACTCAAGATAAATATATATATATATATATTAACAAACAAATATGATTTTACTTACATTTGAAACATTTAGGGAGGGTGAGCTACGAATTTCAATGGGCAAGCTATTTCCAGCAGTTTTTTGGGGCGGCAATGGGCAAAATGCACGGTCCCCGAGAGTGATTTTAGTTTAAAAAACAAATGTTTAAAAAACGCTTATCATCATTATACGAAGCTGTATTTTCGTAATTTTGTTTGAGATTGAAAGGCCAAAGTTGACATACGCAGTGAACTTAAACGAAAATGGAGGAAAAAAAATATAATTATGTGCTATTTGTTAATATTCTCAGCGTTGTTATCTCCGTGTTTAGATTATATTTGGTGAAAGTAGATTATATACTGTCGGCTGAGTGTTCTAAATGAGAAATGAGCACAATGTAACCCCAAGCGGCATCGATTGTTATGAGTGTTTTATGGCAACATTATTCAAATATATATACAGCATTAAAATATGTGAGAAAATACCAGACCGATTGTCAAAGCTTTTTTTTGCCTATTAGCAGCAGGGAAAACAAATTGAAATGCCTGCATACTAAAGTACATAAAGCTTGACATCAGTAGTTACCGCTAGGACGTCCATGCGCCGAGTAGTAGTCACAGCGTAGAGGAAAATAACACTTAGAACTTTTTTTAATCTTTTAACCCGATTATGAAAACTATAAAAAATTAACAAAGGGGGACAGAAGAGAGTTTTAAACTTTTATATTGATTGAACCATACTTGGTGATGAAACTTTCACGAATATTTTGATTTACCCCTCCCACCCCCCCCAAAAAAAAAAAAATAAATAAATAAAACATTGGTACGGATGATTATGTACATGTACTTAGTTTTTAGACAGACTGTTCTATGTTGTCCAACTTTAATAGATTTGGAGTACGTCGCTCGGCCATTTACTATTTCACGCCTCAACTTTAACTTTCCGGCTAAAATCTTAGTATAAATTTCTATAGTCCGGTGAAATGTTCTTTATGTTGTTTGCGAAATAATGAAACATTAAAATCCGCTAACAATATCAAAATAGTTCCATAGGGCTACACAGTAACAACAATGTAACTGAACGGAGGAAAAATAAAAAGGAAATTTAAATAGAGTTTGGAGTCACCGAAATACGTCCGCCCACACACCGCTGACAGTTGATGTAGTGAAGCAAGACTTAAGGGGTGAAAATGTGGTGCATCAGCGACTTGCGAAATACATGCCCTGGAGTTCTATAGCGATTGCGCATACTAGGAGTGGTTTAAATTTTGGTGTGTGTGAATTGCAAAAGCACTACGATTCCGAATATAACTGTATACTCGTACAGCTACATACGGGCATAACGGGTAAGCAGTTTAATATCATGCGTTGGAATTATTTTGCAACTGCAGTTTCAATGTCACAATTTGAAAGAATATGTATGACAATCAGCTGTTAGCCTGTTTTTGTTAAACGAAATATTCTGCAGCGTAATTACGGGAACTTCATATGGATCCAAGTTGTTGTAAAAATTAATTGGCTGAAAGCTGGCGTTTATGTAGAGAAGGGTTGGTTTTAAAGCACATGCAATTTGAACGATACAATTTAAATTAAGATGAGGGAATTTGAAACTGTAAACAATACTATATAATCACAACGCATAATCTGTTTCTGTTAATGTTAGTGTATAGGCTTGTCTGCTGAACGCGGAAAAGTAATTATTGTATTCTCAACTTCCCCAAATAATGCGATTAAAGAGTTCTATAGATATTGCAACAAATGTAATAGGCTTCAATAGAATTTTCCCCTTACAATTTAGAATGTCTTATGAGTAAGTCTGGCAGTTCAAAATAAAAAAAAATCGCCCAATGTAATGTACAGTGTACATGTATTTAGGCATCGCTGGATTCAAAGTATACATTATAAACGAAAGACTGCGAATGTATTCAAATATTCAGTGTAGTAATAGCACAAAGCAAAAATTCTGGCAAATTGCGATAATTTATATTGAAGTAAGTTTATATGTATATGAGCATAGAACTAATTTTACAAATAGAACAGTAAAAGACTCCTCTGGTGCTAAACTGAAAGTGTACAATAGTGTAGACACGTTTTTTTTAGTTCCGTTTCATTTGGCAAATAAACTCAATCTTAATTTTGCCATAAATTATATATTTATATCTAAAGGCTAAATGCCTGTGTATTATTAGATTAATCCGGTTGGAAGCATTTTGTTGTGAATATGGCTACATTAAACAGTTGCAATGTACATGTTCTTAGAATTCGGGTAACAAATTGGATTTTTTTTTATGTACTTTTCACATCTATGTATGTAAAGGTATTTTTCAAAAATTTATTGCCAGGGCCTCGATCCTGGGGGATTGGGAGGGGGAGGGCGGCAAGGGGGAGTGATCCTCCCCAATGAAAATATGGGGTTGGGGGGCAAACATATAAATTTGCCCTCCGCCCCGCCTAAAAAATAAGAAGAAAAAAAATAAATAATAATAATAAAAATATAATTAATAATTAAATAATAATAATAATAGATAATAATTAATAAGTCTTGACAACTTGAAATTTTTATTAAAACATAATGCAAGAATTAGTTTGCAAAAGGCATCCAGAGCCACTACAAACTATTTTGGATAACTTAAAACATAAAATTACTACTGAACCATACACAATTTTTCAGTTTACTTATATTGCAATTTTGCTTGCAAGCACGCCCGAAAATTGTTCACATATTTATTACTTTGCCACCTTCCCATCCACAAAATGGATCAATGTCCCTGGACGTTGCTTTTATGGTATGCCAAAGTAGTGCAAGCATTAAATTCTCATTAATGCAATCTATGTTCTTCCGTTTTCCGTATTTTGTGTAACTTGTCTCATAGAATGTACATTATGATCAAATTTAAACGAACAAATTGAACTGTTGATCTTGTCCTAAAAAACAACCTTCCGTCTCTACAAATTGATACTGATAACCGACTCGGATGAAATAAATACATATATAATGATTTCAATATATTGTTTGCACAGTTTTGGAAGAAAATTAACATATTTCTTTTGTCTTCCCTTTGGATAACAATCTTCCTCAGTGACCGATTTGATTTAATGCAGTTTTGAAGGGACAAGTATTATAAAAGTGTTGTTTTTTTCGCTCTCTCTTCATACATGCTTCTCTTCCAAAATAGTCTTTCCAAACTGATTCCAACAAATTCACAGTGAATATATTTGATATACGTAGATTTTATATTGTATTTTCTTTGTGTATAAACTCATTGATTGTATGTTCCATTTGGGTTCCCTTTAATCTCCTCCAATTGCCACCAGTCTTTGGTACAGTCCTGAAGCGACAAGTGGTATCATGACGGCTTTATGATGTCGAGGTCTACCAAAAATTGAACTTGATTATACATCTACTGTGTAATCTCATATTAAGGTAATTCATGTACGATGCGTAACACACATTTGATTTGCAAATTGTAATGTGTTTGATAGTAAATTGGTACTGTATAAAAGTTGTTACAATTTGATTTTTACCCATCTTCCTTTACCTCTTGGCATCCCATCTTTGGACCAAATTACATGTACAGTGCACTCTCGTTATAAAGAACACTGATATAACAAAATTTCATTATAAAGAAGTAAAATCTCGGGTCCCATATCTTGGATTTCCTTTGTATTGTATTGTTTTAGCGTTCCTGATATAAAGAAACAATTTCATGGGTCCCGAGGACTTCTTTGTAACGAGAGTGCACTGTATCAATTAAAATGTAATGTATACATTGAATAAATTGTCAGTTTTATGAAAGATGTATTGTTATACATGTATTTTATTAGAATGTCTACATGTCTAGAATTGCTACAATACAGTGCATCTTTACAGTTTTGTCCTCCATCACCGTCCTTTACGATCATAAACTCAATAGTCCTGTACTGACATATCAAACATCACTTTGCCAAGACTAATAGCAATTTGGTTTGGGGTAGAGTTGGTTTGGGGCAGAATTGGTTTGGGGGAATTGGTTTGGGGTAGAGTTAGTTTGGGGGAGTTATTTAGGTTAGAATTATTTAACTTTAGACCCAGTTTGGAGGAATTGGCTGTGGGTTGGTTTGAAAGGTAAATTACATGATTGGGTGTAGTCTTCAACTTGGGGTGAAACTGTTCTAGAATAGAGTAAACTATGCAAGGATTCTGTAGTCCGACTCATTGTGAAATAATGTCTATCCCCTGTGTGCCTTGTAACATGTAAATCTGTTATGTAGCTTTCTATGGTTTTTAATTCTCACGAGCCTTGAGAAAAACAAACTGGTGGTATGTTCATTTTTGATTCTCCTTAGGTAAATAGACTCGAGACAAATCCTTCCACCCAGAAGATCCACCCCAGCTGGTGTAGCTTTGGTATATCTTTCAACCAGTTTGGTTCTAAAGGCATTTTTTTATTTCTTCCGATCATGTCACTGGCCTTTAATGTGGGAGGAGTTAGTTGTGGTTTATTTTGGGGCACTTGGTTTGGGGTAAATTTGGTTTCATAGATGGTGGTGTGGTGTATGTGGATGTACTTTTTTGTGGGGGGGGGGTGGCTTGGGGGAGAAGATTTGGTGGAGGGGGCAGAGGTCATTTCACAATGCACATATCACAATATAATGTCAAAGAATGTAACTTCAAAAGAATCACCAAATGAAAAACCAGCATCATGTTCAAATCAAATATTTCCATTTATTGACATAGAACTGTTCTGAACAATTTACATTTTTCAAATTACTCATCCTGATTAAATTAAAAACCAAGTATAACATTACAGAACATTTCAAGTATGTCAATATCGCATTATATACAGCGTGTCCCAGAGAAAATGTCCCTCTCGTACACAAGAGAATAATTACCAAAATCTGGTTTTAAACTCAATTAAAGTTTGTATATTAAGAAAGCTTATTTTATTTTCTAACTTCTGTGAAAATTTCATTGGTCTCGCTTCATTGGTTTTGATTACACAGTCCATTATGTAACAACCTGAATGGTAATCAGGTGGAAGAGGATGTGCAGGAGAACAATAAAGGTTTACAAGCTGGACATTGAAGGACAATCTTTAAATGGAACACATCCTATGAAAGCAAATATGACCAGTGGAACTGAATTTTGATTAGTTTTCATTTTGAAAAGTGAATGAACTTGACTTTAGTTACTAAATAACAACAAGAACACAGTTATTGACATGAAAGTGAAGCATGGAATAATGCACGATATGTCTGTAGTGTGCATTTCTTTTTAATAAACTTAAAATGGGCCCGAAAACACTGCTGTTACATAAGAGCCTGTATATTCAAAAACAATGAAGCGAGACCTTTGAAATTTTCACAGGAACTACAAAATTAAATGAACTTTCTAAATATTTAAACTTAATTGAATATAAAACTTGAATTTGGTAATTATTCTATTGTCTACGAGAGGGACATTTTTTCTGGGACACGCTGTGTATATATATATATATATATATATATATATATATATATAAATCATATACATAACATGATGGATATGAAAACAAATCATATACCCAAAACAATTAAAAGCTTGTAGGTTGATTGTTCAACATATTTCTTTCTCTGTGTGTGAAAGGAAAATGATTGGTGATACAAAGTACAAGAAGATCTGTTGAAACACGATATTTAGATGAAGCATATTCTTCCACGCAAGCTGATATCAAAATTGAAATTCTTTTGCTGCATATTGTTTTAACAAGTTTTCCATAAAGCGTGTGCTGCCTCCTATCAGATATTAGGAGAAACCATTTTGCACACAATTGACAGACAAAACCAAACAAAACATCAACAACGTAAGTAAAAAGAAGTAGTTCCAAATTAGTACCCTGCTTTGCAGGTTACACAAAAACTTGTAAAAGTAGGATACAGAGAAGACTAATACAAGTTAAGAACTCAAGTGAAGTTTCTTCCTCTGAGCCAATCTCAAGATGTATAAAAAAATTGTCTGAAATGTTCTGCTTAGCAGAATTTTTCATGTATGTCCATTTTTTGCTTCCAATCAGCGTGTGAATGAGCGGCTGTGTCTACCCTGGTTTTCTCGTCCTCCTCCCATACGATTGCCTCTCATTGGTTTAGGGGAATTAAACCTGCAGTCAAACAAGGAATACCAAGAATTTGACAATGGTAAGCATAGGAATAAACAGATTTTCAATGTGATTATGTTTTGAGTATAAACTAACATATAACACATTAAAAAAGAAGAAACTCTTTTGTTTCACATAGCATAATTCAGTTTGATTTTCACTTATCGTCGTGCACATGGAGAAAGGCCGTTAGCAATATATAAGTCTATGGTGATAAGGGCCTTTTCCAATGCACACAGTATTCATTAATTTTGAAATATTAATGAAATTTGACACTTTAAAGCCCAAGTATAGTTTCGATTGATGGTGAACGTTGGTTTCTGTAGATACACATACATAATCTATCAATGCCTTGAAAATTGTTCACTCTGAAACTCTTTTATTTTGAGAAATTACTCAAAATGTAAAATGTCCCTGACATTTCCAATGGGTATTGTACATATTATCATCAACTTACTGGTGGTTTTAAAAACAAAAATATGTCCATATAAACACTTTTTGTTCAGCTTCATGTCTGGGGTGACAAGAGAATTACTTTGCGAAAGATTGATGTAAAAGTTGTATTTTCGATCAAAATTGTACTTGGGCTTCAACTCAAATTAATCAAAAGGAGTAGTCTTCCTATATTTGGCTACAGTCAGAAGATATTGGATGGCCAAAAGGGGAATAGAAAAAAGGGCATTTGTAAGGAGACATGACTGGAGTTCCTCCTTTTTGACATTTTCCAATTCAAATCAGGGTCAGAAAGTAAGCAATTTCCCGTTTGGCGTTCACACTAAATTACTAGAATCAAAACTAATCATGACAGCCTGTGTGTTTACAACCATGTTTTAAGTGAAATATTAATTTCATTGGTATCTTTTTGTGGAGAAACATACAGAAAAAGTAACAAAATTAGCAGAAGAAAACAGATGTTGAGATTCTAAATTTTATCAAGTGCAATGAAGTAACTCACCTATTTCCACCCTCGGAGCTTCCCCATCTCTGCTGGGCACCGCCAGGACGATAGCCCCTCCCACCTCGTCGGGGGCTGAACATGCCCCTCTGCATACCACCTGTACTTGCACGATTTGCCCCCCTCACACCTCCTCCTCCCCTGGGCCCACCGCGGGGGGCGTACGACCTGTCATGGCTGCTACGATTGTAAGACTGGTCACGTGGGTCCATGCGATTGTCGGGTCCGCCATCAGATCGACTAAATTGTGTGAAAAAAATAGGGAAAAAATGATATCCTGTTTGATCATAATTTTAAAAAGGACAACGCAAAGCACAGCATCCCCTCGCCAGATACAAAAAGCCTATAAAAACATATCTAATGGACAGTAAACATTGCCCTTTGGCCTACATACTCGAAGAACAAAATCTGTCAAACTTCAGTAATATTATTATCAAATGGAAACCAGTTAAATTGCTATTTTCGCATTTATAAGCTATGAGCTTTGACCTTAAACTTACATACTCCAAAATCGAACTTGGGCTGTATTTTGTTATCATGTACCTTCATACCAAATTTCATTAAAATCTGTTAAACACTACTAGAGTTATCAAACAGAAATCACTGTGACGGACGCATGGACAGTGGTGTTACTATATCCCCCTCTGACTTCATCAAGCAAGGGGATAAAAAAGAAATGCATGTAGGATTTTGAGATGTTGAAACAGAAGTAATGTAAGACATGTGCAAGCTTTAATCCCTTGGGCTCATTGCTGTATGGTAGAATTGTTCAACAAGAGATGGCATAATTTGGGTATGATTGAAATTGACCAGAAAGTTAACATATAAATTTAGGTTTACTTGAAAAACAGTTTGCACAGCTCATTAATTTTCTTCAGTCATACTGATGAACGATGTGTTCACAATTAGCCTGAGACAGGCTCATTTCTAGGCAATACACTGTATAACCTTTTTGAATATTCTATACCTGACTTTTCAAGTTTCTGTGGAAATATATTCAAAATTAGCCTGAGACAGCCCATTTCTATGCAATACAGTGTATAACCTTTTTGAATGTTGCATACCTGAATTTTCTTGGTTTCTGAGGAAGCCCATTGTCTTGAGTGTGAGATGTACTGAGCCACTGTACAAGCCTGTCATACCCAAGGGGTTAAGATTTGTTTGTTAAAACTTTCAGTGCTCATGGTTAAATTTCAAGGCATGAATTTATAAGGTACTGATGCACCACCACAGTAAACAGCTAGGAAATGTAGGACTGCCTGAAAGCCAAATGGTAATTACGTTTCATAAATTAATTTATTTAAAAAATATCACATTCTTTTCACAGCAAACTTGATGATGAAAAATGCACAATTCCAAAACAACCCAGTTCCTAAGAGTTTATAGGACTAAGGAACTTTGGTAGTGGAAGGCCAGTATCATACCTTCTTGGATTAAATCCCCTGGGTCCTCCCCCTCCTCCTCTTGGTCCACCTTCAAATGGTCCTCTCTGCTGTCGGTTGACCCATTGACCTCTACCACGGGATGCACCTCGACCCACAGGATTATCTGAATAAAAGACAAGAACATGAGATACAGATAATCAGCTATATGTGGTATACCAGGGACCTACAAATACATGAACTTTTTAATTGAACATTCTTCAATGCTCCCTTCTTCCCTAGAAAGGAGGTGTGTGACCATATGTTTTCTATGGTTAACAAAGCTATTAATATAGGCAAGTGAAAGAGAAACTGCCAAATTGAGTATGACAGAATATAGAAAATTATTGTTTACCATACTTCCAGGCATTCTTGAAACTGTGGAGTGAATAGAAAAACATTTAAAGAACAAGTCTTGTATGAAATTATGATGGTATATTGTGCCGAAACAGTGCAAATTGAGACCAACAGAAACATGGTGTAAATATGTTTGTCTCTCTTTTCTAAAACTTGGTTCCAGGACACAACACTTAGCCAACAACTTCCACGGGGATGACTCCCACCTGACAATTCCCCCTAAGAACCCCCCTCCCCCCCCCAAAAAAAACAAACCAAAAAAAAAACGAGGACAACTCCTTGGAGGAGTTTACAATGTTTCCCGTCTATAAAATCTGAGTTGTCCTCGGTAAGTGAAGGTGTCCATAGAAATACTCACTGTTATCTCTTCTGTAGTTGTTTGGTCCATTCCAGGGTGCTGGGTTACCATGGAAATTGCCTCTCCCTCCCATGCCACCACGCTGAAAGTCACCCCGCCCACTTCTGCCAGGGGGACCCTACAAAATCACATAAAGGAAAAGAACGGTTATTTTGAAGTAAACATCTACACAGGAATTCTTCAAATATTTTTAGAATCTCTGCTTAGAAACATAGTTGCAGCAATCTACTTCAAGAAGAGGACATACATGTAACTATCTGTGTCACATTCAGAAATAAAAGTTGCTAGATAACGATGTGAAAGGTGTAATTGAGTACAATTCATTTTTCTCTAATTAATTAATTTTTGTCCCAACTACATGAATGTCAAGTAGTTATTCATTAATGACAATACTGTTGAGAAGCTTACTGTTCAAAAACACATACTAAAACATAAAATAAGTTTAGTTGGAATGGCATCTTCAACAACTTTCAAATTTAATTCCATCTACAAAAGACAAGAGTGTATCTACTGAATTGAGAACTGGTTTTAACTAGGTCACATATCTCAAAGGTAAAATTCTTTACACATAAATGCACTTTGTAAACTTCCTTAGAATTTATCACATCTAACATATTATGCAAAACAACACACACAGATGCTACAATTCATGTTTTTGTATACATATTTTTCCCCCATTTTTCAGATATATGTGACCTGTCACCACAAATCGATCAATAAGTCGCAATGGAACTGTTCGTGTAAATGCAGTAAATAGTCGGGTTGGGTTGCAAAAGTTGATTCTAGGATTTTGATATTTTCTGAAAGTACATACACTAATCTTTCATCTGTCCAAATTTGAGGACCAGAAGTGATTCAGAAGAATGATTATTTCTTGGATTGAACTTCGAGCATGTTTTTGAAGAAGCTTAAAAATTTGGCCAAAATCTGATCTTCACATCACGAGAATAACCATAATGTAACTCTGAATATCATTGCTTGTTATCCAACATCGTCAAGTCCCCCTGTAATAATTTTGGTATCACCACAAAGCTGCTTTTATGAACAATTCATTGATAACAATTGTAAGAGCTAAAAAAGATTTAAATTTCCAATCCACAATTCTCAATTTTAAAGTGACTAGTTTTACCACACTTTCTATGGAACAGTTGTCAAAGGCCCTCGGTTTCGCATGAATGAGCACTATCTTTGCAGCCGTTTTTCTTCGCTTTCCTGATAATGGCTTACGTGACAGTCCAAACTTGTGAGCACGGTTTTGAATGGGTTTGCTTTGTCCATCCTGGACAAATTATACATCATTTGAAAGTTTAGAGTCTCTACTTTAAGACAGTATGAAAAACGCAATTTCTTATTTTTCCGACTTATGGTGCGATTTGTGGTGACAGGTCACATATGACATTATTAAAGGACAACCTACAGATTATACAGACCAAGTATGAAAATATTGGTATGTATAAAAAAAGGCAAACGTTGATATCTTTTCTTGGACATCATGCTTTTCGTACTTAAGTTCAAGCACATCTATTCTGATTTTTCTATTAAATAATAATGATAACAAAGAACTTACGCGTTGCTTCTGTTGTTGATTCGGCCCAACATGTTGCTGCTCAGCAAGTACAAAGTCATCAACATGCATGGACGGAGGTCGACTGGTGTTTTGGGCCCTTTGTCGAAACAGGTCATAACCATAACCACGCCCCCTACCACTGAACTCTGGTCTGCCATAACCTCCTGCATATCACAGAAAAACACACAAAGCAAAACAGTAATATATCATGTAAAACTACAGAAGTTCCACTGCATGCAGTTGATGGGTATGTCTTGGCACTCCCATCCAATTTGGGTGAAATTGAAAAGCCTCATGCATGCATGTACCCAATCTGATCAGGAATTATAAAGTTAACAGTGCTGTCACTCGCTACATCTTGTGACAACTAGTGAAGTTTACTCTCTCATCAATTATAAAGTTAACATGATAATGAGACCTTGTTACTTTTGACCTTTCAATTATGAACTTCAATCACGTCATCAGTGCCTCACACTTCAAACTTGACCCACGTTACAATGAAATCCCATACGCTGTTTGTGAGTTATGGTAACGAGCCAAAATCAGACATGTTTGAGGCCTTATAACCTTTTGACTGTTCAACTCCTAAATCTAATCATTTCACTGGTGCCTTATAATACACACTTGATCTAAGTAACATTAAAATCTAAAAAAACATTCTTAAGTTATCATGGTAACAAGCCAAAATCAGTTATGTATTAGGCCATGTGACTTTTGGCCAATGTACTTTCTAATCAGAAATCAAATCAATTCACAGTTGCATCATTGTGCATACCTCATCCCAGTTTTATTCAATCCTAAACATTCTTTAGTTATTGCACAATGAGAACCTGTAAAAGACCAACAGAATCTAGAAGGATGGACAACCCAAAGACATAAGGCCTCCAGCAACTTCCATACAAAAAATATTTTCATTGTGAACTAGGAAGTTATAACAAGTCCATGAAATCAACCGGTAATGAAAAAAATAAAAAATCAGTCCAGGAAAAAAATTTAAATACTCATCAATCACTCACTGTGAGCTCTCCGAATGCCACTTGCTATCCTGTGACCTGATCGGTATGTGAGAGGATCATAGTGGGTCTTCAAGGCTCTGAAAGATCAACAAAATTAAACACATGTGTATCACATTCGGACATATTTTGGTGCAAAGACAAAAATGTGGACAGTTCACAAGAAATTACATCAAGTTTGAAAATAAACAACAAGCTCGATGCTTGGATTGGCATTGGAGGAATTTTTTTGCACGTGTCAATGTTCATATGTTTGTGTAAATTCATTCATTTATAGGCAATGTATAACAATGTTTTCGACTTGAAAAATCTGAGTTACATGGTTCTATATAAAATCAATGTCTCCAGTGTGGGATAAAACAAGAAGCTCTGAACTCTTATTATCCAAGGTAATATTTATTCATGGACCTCTTGACAGTGAAAGAAAATTTTTCAAAACTTGTGTATTTATTTATTCAATTGAACATAATACATGTGGCATGAGTTTTTAATTACTTTTCAAAGAATCATGAATTGATTGATGTCAGTTAAATTTTATCTAAGTAAAACATCCAAGTAACAAACAATCATTTTACCTGGACTCATGATTTAATCCAGAAAAGGACGGTTTAATGTCCAGTCGTGGCCACTTCATCGGCTTGTCTGATTTGGTGGTGAAAGCTGATAAAATGTCCACGACTGGACATGAAACTGTTCTCCTTGGGATTAAATCCAAAGTCCAGATGAAATGATTCAATAACTGTCCATTACTTGACACAGTTATTATTGGTTTGTCATCATTAGAGATGACAGGGACTAAAAAAGCAAACT